>JPKD01000413.1:0-28440 GCA_000750935.1 Pseudogymnoascus sp. VKM F-4519 (FW-2642)
CGGGCGGACAATTAAAATTGTTCTAGAGGGATACATTGGTTTATGTATTTTTGGGGGTGCAACGGCGGAAGGGTGGGAATAACCACGGGCATCACGGAATGTACGGTTATATCTCGCTCGTAGTAGAGCATTGTAGGTAGAGATTATCTTTCCTCCATAACTATACCACTACAGAGATTATCATTCCCCCCCCCAATCCATACTCCTTTTTCCCATCGTTCCGTACTACTTACTTACACTAACTATACGGCCTCAGCTAATCCTTCCCCCATACTAAACCATCGGTCCTCGACTCTCCGACTGGACTCCTCCAAACCTTGGCTGGCAAGGAAACATAGCCTCACACTAGGGGTGCATTATCCAGTCAGGAACACGCGTTCTCCCGTGACATCTGGCTAGACTCGTCGCTAGGAATCCACTACTGTACCCGAGTGGCATGGTTTGATACATGGATTAGGAGGGATTTTGCGGCGGTTGGAGGGGGAGGGATGGTACCCCTATTAAAGAGGGAAATGAAATCGGATGCGATGGGATTCAACGTTAATAGCCGGGGTTATGGGCTATTTATTGGCTTTAGAGAGAGTGAGAAGAGGACTCTATATAACGATTTTATAGTATAATTTTGTAGTATAGTAAATATTTCATAGCGATTAATTCAAACTGCTTAATATATAATTACAGTCCGTGTAAAATACAGTTATGTGCATGCAAGTTACACTATATACCACAAACCCCTACCCCTACCTCCCCCAACCTCACCCCTCACCACCACCACCACACCCACCACAAACGATCTACGACCACCCCGACACCACCTTCCTTGCCAACACCCCTCCCGCCGAAGTAACTCTCCTCACCGCATCCTGTCTCGCGTGGTGCCTCGGTTCTGCCTCTATATACTCGTACGTTGGCTTGGGGGACACCTGATTCTCAACCAGAGGCATCACCGGGGTCTCATGCCTCTTCTGTCCCGAGGAGCCAACCCCGCGATCAAGCGGCGTAACTGAAACAGCCGTCCACATCGCAGGTGGTGGCGGTGAACCCCGCGTGGCACGTGACTCTTCCTCGTGAAGCCGCCCAGCAGTCTCTCTCTGGTGCTCAGCGGTGGCATTGACACTACCAGCATGCTCTCTCGCAGCAACCACCTCTTCTCCCCTCGACTCCATAACCGCCGCACTCATAATATCCAACAACCTCCCCCCCACCCTCCTACTCTCCACCCCATGCCTCTCCCTCCTCAACCTCACCACCCCCAGCGCCTCCTCTAGCACCTCTCTCAACGCTCTTGGCACCTCCCCCTCCCCGCACCACCTCGTCTGCTTCTTCCTGAGGTTCGCAATCCCCAGCTTAATCACCAACATGAACCGTCTGCTCGGTACAACCCCATTCCTCTCCAACGTATCCATAACCCACTGCACGCCCTCCACATTCTCCAGCGCGATATGCACGCGCATCAGAACCGTCAAACTGGATAAATCCACTAGATCCCGCGATACTCCGTTGCGCGCGGCGTAGTACTCCCACAGCGCCAACGCGTCGCGGTTGAGGCCGCGCTGGGAGAACACACTCGCGACTTTCGTAGCAACGCCCATGGGCATGGTGAGCCCGTGATCAGCGAAGAGTAAAGTGTTCTTCCTCAGCACGGAGTGCAGGTCCATGTAATCTAGACTTCTGTCCTCGAGCTGATGCATCAGCAGCCTCGCCATGCCGAGACTGATATCGACGCCCCTCTCCCTAGCGGAGCTGACCAGGGGGAGGAGGGCGGTGATACTGCTGTCTGCGGGGTGGGATTCGACGGCTGCTTGGATGGCGAGGGCGAACATGGAGGGTGGGATGTGGATGTGCTCCCGCTTTAGAGCGGAGTGGTAGATGCGAAGGGTTTTGCGGGGGGATCCCTTGGACATAGCTTCGCGCATAGAAGGGTAGAAGTCCAGCCCGCTATCGCTGTCGGCTTGGCCTTGGCGGAGATAGTCTATCTGCCTCGAGAAGCGGACGAAAGCGAAGCGATCCCCTTTAGTTTCTCGTATCGCGGCCTCGCGAAGGATGCGCGCGGTGCATTGGTCGAGGAGATTCTCGTCTGTGTCCTTCATCTTGTGGCAGAGATGGAGGAGGTCGACGAAGGGGGTGTTCCACTCGTCGCGGTAGTTGCTGAGCATGGCGTTGAAAGAGACGGCGTCGGGGATGAGGCCGAAGGGACGCATGGTTTCGAGCCAGTGTGGGATGGAGTCGATTTCGTTTGCGTCTGCGTATTTCCCGACCATGATGTTTGATACGTAGATGTTCGGGACGAGTCCGTACTCTTCCATGGCCTTTCGGACGAACTGCTCTGACTCGGCAACGCTGTGGGATTTGGTGTAGAGCTTGAATATCGGTGCGAATACTTGTGCGTGCTGTTCTTTCGTCTTATGGTCGACCAAGAGGGGCTTCATGGTTTTAAGACTGCTTTCGACACCCTCCCAATCCTCCTTCATTGCCTTCGACAGAGCCAGATGGCCGCAGGTCCTCAGGCTTGCCGCGCCATTATTCGCCGACGTATGCTGATTGAGGTATGCGCTAGCCTGGTCATCCTTCCCATCTTCAACGCAAAACTGAATAATAGCACTGTACAGCGCCTGGGGCAGATCAATGCAATCCACCAGTGTCTCAAGCCTACTAAAAAGCGCCCGTGTGCTCGCAAGATCGCGCGTACTCCTCCAGTGCTGCCCCAGCACCTTCATAGGCCACTCCGCTCTTATCTTGAACCCGCCAGATCTAGCCATCTCAGCACCAGTACGGACAACATCCTCAGCCTTCCCGAGAGCATTTTTGCGAAGGCATGAGTCGAGAACTGCCCCGACAACTTCGTCGAGTTCGTATTTCGAGGGTTCGGTGAGGACGAAGAAGCGTCGGAAATAGTGTAACACGGACTTGTGGTTGCCCATGCCGTGGTTGGCGAGGATGAGGTAGTCGACACAGGATGGGGCTTCGTCGCTGGGGATATTAGACATTCGCCAATAGAGGGAATCGGTTAGTTCGTAGAGTTGTTCCTTCATGGCTTTGGCGCAGAGCAGTATGCCGAGATGTCGCATCTGAGGATGGGGGTTTTCGAGTCGCTTTGTAGAAAACTCCGTCATGTACATGGTGGATGCCGAATGGAACGCCTCAAGATATCCCTGGTCCTCTCCTTCTTTGCGTGATTTTATTTCCAATAGGTGGGCTATCACCTCCGGGGCGTGAAGTTCGTAGAAAAGGTCTTCTTCAATGGGACCCAGGCTGAGCAGTTTCTGGATGACCGGAACGTACACCCCAATTGATTTATGTTTTTGGCAAGCATCGAAGAGTTGTCCACACGCTGTAACCAGCCGTTTCGAAAGTTGGGATTCATGGCGCCCCTGTTCTTTGCCGATGTACAGCCCATTTTCAAAAGACTCGAAGAAAGCACTCGCAGCCGACTCTATCCCTCCAGCTGAATTGTCGGCTTCAAGGGTTTCCATCATACTGGCAGCCAACACGGTCTGGCGACTCTGACGCTGCCCAGTCTTTCTAATAGCAATGGGAGTAGCATGGCTTTGTGTTCTCGCTCGCAAGTCGGCATCGTGAGAAGCATCCCGCTTCTCCTTCGCTACCACCGGCTCCAAATCATCCTTCAACTCCCGCTGTGACTGCGGACGAACAAGTCTCCTCGATTTCGGCGGTGCATCCTTCCCCCAACTCGCAATCGACTTCGGCGCCACCTCGCCATCCCCCGCCGAATACAACGGCGGATTCAAAACATGGTCCTCAAAATTGGCAACCGCAACCGCACCCGCCGCCCCATGATAGCTTCTCGACGACTTGATGCGTCGGCCGTTCTCCTGCACCTCACGCGCGGAATGGATGCGGCGCCTGCGGTCCTCGGCCAGCAGCCCGGTCGTGAAGGCGACGGTACACGATGTTCCGAGGGCGAGCTGGCGGAGGGCTCGCAGGGCGCCCGGGGAGGGAACGGGTAGTCCGAGAGACATGTTATGACGAGGGCGAACGCTGCATGTGCCCCCACTGCATTATTAGATGCGGGAGCCGCGGGGTCGCTAGGAGGTTTCAATTGGTAGTGGTATGGTTGGCGTGAGCGGATTTGTTGTTGCTCGGGGCTGAATTGTCGATGGGAGGGAGCTTGAGATTGATTTTGGCTCGGGTCAAAATCCACATCATGTTCTGTCGTCCATCTCCGGTTTCAAGCTCGGGCCGGCAGTACTTTGTTCCTCGGTCGAACTTGGAACTTTCAGACGACCATTGCTTAGAGGGAGAACCAAGTGATAATAAATGTACTATTAAAAAAATGGGAATGGCTATAGATTATAAATTAGTCATTATAGAAAAAAATTCAGCGATGGTTATAAGTTTTGTTAAGATAAACTATTCTTATAAACCTGATGTGAAATAAGGGGATAAATATATTAGATTCTATATCTAGAAATTATAAACCAAATAACTTCAACAATTTAAAGTAGCAGGGTATAAAAGTAATACATTAATTAATCAGCATTTAATATTTAATTATATTTAATCAAGATGTTGTTAACTTACAATGAATTATGTCGTTTAGTATATTCGTGGGTGGCTTATTCTCAAATGGACCAGAACAGATGTAAAGGGACTACTTATTTGCGCCAGCCACTGTTAACCTCTGCCATCTCAACAGCTACTACAAATCCTCATCTTGACCACGACATGGCTACTGCAATTTTCAAAACTCTGCCACTGTGGCAGAAACCCACCGTGAGAGGGTTTTCGGCCGCTCAACGCCAGCTCAAAACCCGAACCACCTCACAGCGCCTCAAACTCCTCCAGTCCATCTACGAGCCTGCCTTCGGCCACCTGAGGCCTGACTCCCCAGAGTACGAAGCGCTCGCAAACTCCGGAAAGGTCTGGGAAGACCACTTCAAACCCCGTGATCTGGGGCCATGGCTTGAGGCGCAGAAAAAGCTGGAGAGCACGCTGGAATCTGTTGACAAGTTTAAGATATTTTTTGGAGAGCGCCCAGAATTACGCAGCTCAGTCACTCACTCTCTGGTACCTGAGTGGGCGCACCAAAGCGTGGCTATCGAAGCAAATCCACTGTCACTCGAAGACGCCTTCTTGATCACTGAAGGGCTTGAGAGCCAGTTCTTCTCACGCCATGAAGATTTTGGGACAATACGCACCCAGGCCCTGCCAGACCTCGATCTTCCTCCTGTTTGCGATCTGTCTTCTCAGAATCCCTCCCAAGTTGCAGAGCTGAGAAATCACATCACCGTCTCCCGCCACGTCAGCGACTCTGCTCTTGCCAACCCCGGAACGGCAGGGATATCACTCGACGAGATCAAACTACTCACTCGCACACTGCTACGCGGCACAGACTACGAAGAAGCAGCCAAGTACTCCTGGGGCCCAAGAGTGCCTCTCGGCGAATTTCGCGCCTTACCCATCTCTGTCAGATCGAACCCTCTGAGGGTATTCCCCTACCACCAAGAAGTGCCCGCGTGCATGAAGCGTTTCTTTGAGTGGCGTGATGAGACTCACGCTATGGGCCAACTACATCCCCTGATCTTCGCCACGAAGCTGTGCGTTTACTTTGCTTCCGTCCATCCTTTTGCTGATGGAAACGGGAGGGCGAGCCGGGTTATGATGGCAGATTATCTGATCCGTCAGGGGTTTCTGCCGGTTGTTTTTCAGGATCTCGAGCGGATGGACTATCTTGGAATGATATCTGAGGCCCAGGATGGCGAGCCAGAGGGACTGTGCACATATGTTGCGCAGACAGCGCTGGACATGATGTTCACGATCAGCTTGCGCTAGGGTATCATATTTTTTGTGCAGCTGGAGATGGATTTCAAGGCGCTTGAGAGGCACAGGCAGGCGTTCAATATACCAATTTGAGGTGCAAAGAGCACATTTCCTAGCTAATAGTTCCTATGACGTGTAATCGAGAATATATACTGCGGCCCTTAGGAGATTCCGTGACTGTACTTGTGCCTCTCAACTGTCCTAATGTTCACTATCCATAACATATGTGTACACGGAAACTATGATTAAAATGAAGTCATCTAATCACTCGGGGGTTACAATTTTATAACATGCCCTTTTAACGAGTCAGTTTCTCGAAGTTATGCCAAAGAAATAAATCCCAATGGACTGAATTTATTGTATCGATCCTATCACGCACAGCACCCTTCAGACCTTTGGGCGACATGAATAAAGATTTTGTATTATATAAAAACAGACTGTAGGTTGTGGTGGCATAAAGCAGCGTTGAAAGCTGCACCAGGCTAGACGCTACTATTTGGACTGGGTGTGAGTAATATCGCGGCACAACCCTCGGCATCCCCAAGCTCAAACTCCAAACATACAGCTTGCAAACTCACAACCTAATTCTTTGAAACAATGGCTGAAAGAAGACTCATAAGCAGCGGCTTCGCATTCGAAGAAACCATCGGATACTCTCGAGCCGTAGTAACCGGATCATGGATCATAGTCTCGGGCACAACAGGGTAAGCCTTCACATTGACTCACACATCACCAAATCCCCAAAATCCCAACCACAATTACAGATACGACCACGCCACCGGCAAAATATCCCCAGACATCGTCGAGCAAACCGAGCAGATCTTCCGCACCATCGACAAAGCCCTGCGTGAGGCGGGCGCTACCATAGCAGACGTTGTCCGCGTCAGGTACATCTTGCCGGATGCGAAGCAGTTCCCACTTTGCTGGCCGGTGACGAGGAAGTGGCTGGGGGAGGTTAAGCCGGCGGCGACGATGATTCAGGCGGGGTTGATGGACGAGGAGATGAAGATTGAGATTGAAGTTACGGCCAGGCGCAGTGACTCAGCGGAGGATTGGAGATTACCTGGTTGAAATGGAGATCCCGCCAGCGCCTCGGAGAAGGGAAACGTCACCCTCAAGTAAGTAAGCCGCCTGAGGACACTAGAGTGCTGCATCCAAGATCCGCGAGGACTTCCCGGCTCCGGCAGCTCTTCTAGTATTTATGTTCGCACTGTAGCGTAGACGAAATATCAAACATATCAAACTGGCAAAAAAAAAAGAGGCAAAAACATACAACAGTGGGTATTCGCTAGTAGTCACCTACCTAACTACTAATCTACTGATCTTAAGCAAACACCTAGATAATACTTAAATTAGTGCCATCTAGCCTAGTAGGTGAGCCTTGCTACCTTACCCTTATTTTAAGATAGTAACTACCTTAACTACCTTAACTATAAGGATGCCTCCTTACTCGGGTTAGTTACGGCCGTCACGTGGTGCCATCGAGACTTAGGGCTATAACGGGTTAATCACGACTGCAAGCCTAAGGCACATAGCATAAGGAAGCCTTAGGCAAACAGAGAGTTAGCTAAGTTAGAGGGGTTTTAGGTATTTAAGGGAACAGGAACAGAGGGTTACACCTTTATCTTTTTTGTATCCTTTATAGTAGACCTATAGGATAGAATACAGCATTACCTCTAACTTATACTCCTACATACTACTATAAAGAGCTATATCCCTATATCTGTGACAAACCCCGTCTGCTTGCTCCGTAATGGTCGACCTTACCTGTAGCAGTGCACAAGTGTAGCGGTGGACTAGGAAATCAAGAGGTGGTTCTATTGAAGATCTAAAGCTACGGAAGAAAGAGGAAGAGAGGTGGCGAAGCCTAGATGTCTTGCTTATGACTACAGCCCTGAAACAGGCGAGGTTTGAGGCTGTTACCCCTTTACAGGTAGTCTAGAGGACCCGTTAGGGTCCGTGAGGACTGTAATCACGTGGCATCAAGTGCATGCCCGTGACAATATCCTTATAAGTAGCCTTCTAAAGTAGCCTGTTCCTAAGCTAGATGTTAGAGAAAATACAATTACTTGCATTCTAAGACTAAAAATACTCTACTAAAGAGATCTAATTATCCTATGCCTATAAACAATAGTTACTATTAATACTATATCTATCTATCTACTTATATTATACGTTTAAAGTAATAGTATGCTCCTGTTCTTAGAGCTAGTAGTAGCAAAAGCTGACCTAAGATTAGAGCAGACACATTTTTAACACGCTTAAGTGTTGTAGGTAACATAATAGCTAGAGCTAACAAGTTGTTATCAGGCGTATAGGCAGTACTTATGTAGACAAGAAATATTCGCCGACGGTCTATTACGAAGTGTTACGCCACAGTCTACGTTACGCCACATCCTACGTTACGCCATAACCTACGTTACGCCACAACCAACATTACCGACAGTGAGCCAATTCTTATTACCCGTTGGACTGAACGTCTTCCTCTCTAGCCATGGCAGATGGAAAACAGGATATTGTGATTGTGGGTAGGATATATACGATTGCTGATCTGCACATACCTAGCTGATAGTGATCATTAATAGGGGGTGGCATCATCGGCTGCACAACGGCCTACTATCTCACTAAACACCCGTCCTTTGATCCTTCACGTCATTCCATAACTCTGTTCGAAGCAACACGAATTGGCGGCGGAGCATCAGGCAAAGCCGGAGGATTACTTGCTCAGTGGGCATATCCCGCGTCCATTGTACCACTGAGCTTCGACCTACACAGCCAGCTTGCTGAGGCGCACGACGGCGTACGGCAATGGGGCTACAGGCGCATCAACTGCGGCAAGCTGACCGCGAAGGACCAAAAACTATCTACATCAGAGGCTGCTACGTCGTGGACCCAGCTCGCTACGTGGTTTCCGCTGGGTAAGAGGAAATACATTAAGGAGGAAAACAGGGATCTACCCGCCAAAGACTTTCCAGATGATCTAGATTGGTTCAATGCTAAGTCCATCAAGAGCTACGAGGATATATCCACAACGAATGCCACGGCCCAGGTAAATCCATTGCAGTTTACCATGGCGATGGCAAGGCTCGCGGAGGAGGGCGGTGTCAATGTTGTTTTAGGCTCGGTAGATGCTATAGGTTATGCTCCGGATGATCAGCAATCGTCAAGGGAACAGTATGTGGCGAACGAGAAAGCTGGAGGCTTCATAGCAGGGAATGCGGCTCGTGAGAAGAGAGTGCAATCGGTAAGCTACATCGACAAAGCAACATCTGAATCTCGATCAATACCAGCCACTATTGTTGTCATTGCTGCAGGGCCATGGACGCCGGTCCTATTACCTTCCGCCCCCATCTCCTCCCTGCGCGCGCACAGCGTCACCATCCGGCCCACGAAACCTGTCTCGGCGTACTGTCTCTTTACGGAGATCCCCGTGGCCCCGGAGGATGCGGATGGCGATGGAGCAGAGCAGGGAGATCCGGCGGTGCCGCGGGAGATCGCGAAGGTCATGTGCCCCGAGATATACTCGCGGCCGAATAACGAGGTGTACGTCTGCGGCTCGGGCGATAACGTCGTTCCTCTACCGGCGAACACCGACGCGGTGGAGGTCTCTAGACAGGACTGCCAAAACATCGTTGATGCCGTTGCGAGCATATCTGATGAGCTCGGAAATGGCGTCGTCACTAGTCGCCGCGCTTGTTATCTGCCTGTGATGAATGTAGGTGGCTCAGGAGGGCCGCTGATCGGGGAGACGGGGGTTCCAGGGTTGTTATTGGCGGCAGGACATAGCTGCTGGGGCATCCACAATGCGCCAGCAACCGGAAAGCTCATTAGTGAAATCATCTTCGATGGCGAGGCAACCAGTGCAAATATCAGGAGTTTGGATCCTAGACTGGTAGTATAGAGTGCGTAATCCAAATAAATCCTTCTGCCGAACTCACAAAGAGCTTTGAATCTTTATTTTTACACGCAAGACACAAGGAATTTTTGGGACCGCTCACGATTAATTCTTATTTGTCTAAAATTGACAAGGGTCGGCTGGCCGTCAATACACAAAGTGGTTCATGACGATCTTACTATGCTATAACACCCTCTTCCTTGAACTGCCCGTTCAGTCATTAAAGTATTGCTTAAAGGTATTTATGATATCATTAACTAGACTTATATCTGCCTGCCGATCTTGCATGTGGCAATCTTCTCACGACCACGCCATGATCGTCGTCATTATCATGAATCTGGTCCCCAAATTGTACTAGGACTATATCTTCCGCCAAGCCCACAGCAATTGCGTTTCTTCCAATTGGTTTTATCGGGCCAACCCTACTTGTAACTACCTCGACCTGGAGCGGATGGGTGTTGATTATTCCTCTTGCGGTCATCGTCCAGGCTTCCCATCCTTCCTCGTCTAGCTTGGGCTCTTTCCGAGCCCTTTTCTCTCCTCTTCTGAATAGTATGCCATTTCGTATGCCCTCACGCACGGTCTGGACATCTGGAATTGCTCGTCTTACTCCAGCCACGCCATTGGAAGCAGTGGCTTCCCATGCCCCTGCTTGTGACATGGAGTAAGAATTTTCTGTGCTACCGTGAAACCCGATACATCTTCTCTCCCTAGCGTCTCTTTCCGCACGGAGACAGAACAATCCTATCCTTTTACGTGGATTTGGCTCCGCAGACAGTGTGAGCATTGTGAATCGTCCATCCTGAACTTCACTATATGCGATCGAGAATGATACAAGTGCTACTGCTCCACACGAGAGACACTGCTGAGGTGGGGAGTGGATAGTCCTCAATGTACTATGTATAAATGGCTTAGGTTGAAAGACATAAATCGGGGAAGCTATGTTAAGGGATTATTGTTAGCGATGAAGATGGCAAGGTTATTTCCACTAACCTGACAGAAAGTCAATTAGATACAATTGAGATGTGACCATGTTAAACGCCAACCCAACCATTTTCAGATCAGGAATGACAGTGAAGCGCAACCGCGAGGGCTGTTGCACACTAGTTAACGGGATATGGAGAGCCTGGGACATCCAGCCATTTTCTCGGTTAACGGTAATATATATCTCGTCATCCTCAGTGACCGAGATGAGTCTCAGCGGATCATGCCGGTGGGAGATGAGGTGGGACGATCGAATTTGCCTGGCGCAGATTTGGTGCAATATAACATCTTCAGCTTTGCCTTCGACCTTGACTAAAATGCCATTTGCGCTAACCATTAAGAACGTCGAGTGCTGACAATCAGGGAGAAATCCTGGTACGAAGAAGCATAGGACTATATGAACGTGAAGGCTAGCACTTATGATTCGTAAAGTTTGGAGCTTGATATCCCAAAGACCTACCTCGCCTCGCTGAGAGCAAATAGCAAGCCACTCCCCCTTGTCGTCAATTGCAACAGCAGCTGCGGGCCATAGACTTTCCAGCTCAGAGGAAGTGGCGAGATGGCTGGTGATATTCTTTGACTTCAAACCCCAAACCCTAATCTCATGGTCAAAACCTATCGATGCTAGATAGGGCTTAGTAGATGTAGATAGTATGTAAACGTCCAAGGTGTGACCATGAGGGAGGTAGCGGACAGAACAGAGACTGTCGGGTTTTTGGATTCGTGTTTCTTCCTCGTCCTGTTTGGAATGGGACGAGTAATTCGAGACAAAGAATGCTAATAGGGAACAGAGGGCAACAATATATAGCCAGAACTGCGTGGGTGTGTAACTGTTTATTAGGAACGACTTAGATATCTTCGTCTGTAATGACACGATTCTGTTCGTGAATTTTGGCACAACAATCAAAGGGCTGTAGATTCTAGCAACAAAGCCCTGTAATCGAGCATCAGCTAAGAGGTGTATTTCTTTCATCGTGTTGTAGTCCTGACTTTCGAGCCAACCCCTTGAATCTGTTGACTGTCCCAATACAGTCTTGAGTCGAGTCGGGTAGTTTGGTGATATTTGGGTTCTACCCAGGCCAGGAGCAGACGCAAACTCTTGGTTGAAGTCAAATGAGATCTTTCCAGGGGTGAAGTGCCAAGCCAGCATGGAAATATACAGTAGAATGGCAACTGTTCCCTTGACTGTTAGGAAATATAATATAGCCTGCCACCATCGCCAAGTAGTATCTCTTCGTTGTTGGAGATTGAATCCATGAATAGCTGATCCATTAACGTCCTCGGTGCCCTCACGATGCTGACCTACATTCTCGAACGAATCTTGTATTCCATAGTTCCGCAAATTGATAGCTAATATCGCCACAAAGAATGACCAAAAGAAGAGCATGTCAATTACTAGAGAAAGCGCAGCAAAATAACAGAAAGCGGCCAAGCCCGGAGGGAGCAGCTTTGATAAGATCAAAAGAATAAAAACATTCTGCACTACTGCCATAAGCAATAAATGTCCTACGGATCCAAGTGCTATAGATAATCGGCGTTTAGGTCGATCTAGAAGAGGTGTTCTTTCTACTTCATGGATGAGTCGAAATCTAGCAGCGTATTAGAAACAGCGTGCACACAGTATCAAAGAAACTCTTACATGTTATCTAATGCTCCCACAAGAGCGATAAACGGATATGCCTCGAGAGGAATATTGGAAATGTCGAGGTGGAAATATGTAGCAACTGCAAAACTGCAGCAAATTGAAAAGCATCCCTGTAACATCAATAAGAATTGAATGCATTTACAAAAGGTAATACGAACCTTCACAGCAATCGCTACCAATAAACCGATCTTGCTTCTCAACGAATTTAGGTTTCTTAAACCCAGGAAGACGAGAAGTGCCACCAGGCCATAGGCGCCAAAAAATATAGCCTCATCTTGAGCACTAACCAGGCGAGACTGATACTGTAAGAGTTTGCTTCCTGTCCCACCATCATCATCCATATAGATGTCCCATCTGCCCTCGCCAGCTTCCGTTAGTGCCGCCACCCGCTCATTCCATATCTCCCCAGCCCGAGATCCCGCCTTGTAGAAGAGACTCACGACGAGTGCGTCAGCTGCAACAAGTCTATCGCCCGACCACACCGGTTCCAATAAGACCGAGGCCGGTGTCAGGGTGATATTTGCAGGGGATTTTCGGGTTATAGGACTGTTGATTGCAGCCAGGATGGAGTCGGTCGATTCGATTGCTGCGGAACCATTCCAGTATAGAAGAGGCGAGTGGATGAAGGAGACAGCCGCATCGGATTCCAATGCACTGCGCTTGGCAGGTTCTCCGAGGATACCACTAGTACCTTCATGGCGCAACAGTGTCGTGGCCCAACTCGAGATTGGTCCCAGGAGCGCCTCTTGAATGTCGACTGCCTCGAGGAGGGTCTCCCGCTCCAAGGCCTTAATCCAGCTGCCCTGAATCCAAAGCTGCTTGATCGAGATATCTGGAATCAAACTATCTCCACCTGGAAAGGGCAGGATTGACGTCCACGCATGGCCTGAGAGATTTGGGTATTTCGAGGAGAAGGGTGGCTGGCGGAGATACAGGATCGGCAACGACAGATATGTGCCAATTGACACCGTAACGGCGATAGTCGCAAGTGCGTGCCGTGCCATGACCATCCCGAGATGGGACATCCATCTGCGAAGCTGGTGATCATCGTGAAGTATGGGCGGGTTCAAAGTTCTGTTTGCACGACAGTAAGAAACAGAATGCAGTCACCTAGGATGGGGAAGAGTTGGCTTGACCAATAACATGACACACTTACCCTCGTAGAACATAAAGCAGATACCATATCATCGTAATTAAATTGCATGTTGTGCGTTGCTGTCTACGGTAGGTTGATGAAAGCGTGCTTAACCATCCCTTTCGATGGTTAAGCACGTGACTAGATGGCATGGTCGGTTTAACAGGTTTTATTAGATATTTCCAGGTACACACAAAAATAGGTGTAATTCTCCGGTGGCCTAAAATATCCCTTCTGGCAAAACGGAAGCCAGTATATGGCGTAGTAATACATACAGTGATCAATTGAGTTATTCTATCCATTCAAATGGGCCTACGCAGTGGTTTATAGGCTTTGAAGAGTCTGCTATGACCCCCGAAACCACTGAGTAGTCTACTGTTTCCAGTGCAGAGCCTCTACTAGCCCTAGTGAGTACCACGGGGAGAGCTGGCCCTACGGTGAGGATTACCAGCTTTTCAGGGCCAAAAACCCGGAATCTCCCAGAGCTCGGCCCGGTTTCCCAACGGGTTTGGCATTATCAGTATTATTATTTACGGCAGTTACATCACCGAAGAAGGTACTCTCACTTCTCGCGGACTCCGGACGCGAATAGTTCAGCGGCAATAAGCTAGACATGTATGCATGAGACCCGTAGCCCTGGTCATTCAGCAATGTGTGTCCCTCATCCCGACCAACCAACTTAACACATCAACACATAGCATCGCTATCTCACATTTGACATTCTTTCCCAGCCCACTGTTCCTACCCTGCGTCCCGCTCATCCACAGCTTCAGAGCACCTGCAACGTTCTCTAATGCTCCCCTAGTCTCATTTTCGAGAGCATTATCCCGAAATGCTGTGTCTAACCAGTTGTATGCAGCCGTGAAACCAAGGAGGCCAAAATCATTGTCATATATGTGAATGTTTCTGATTAAGGCGATTGCTTCTTTCTTATATTGCGCACGCTTCAGGAGCGCAACAGCCATGGCATATTGCAAAGCTAGGCGAAGCTCAGGATGAGTCTCTGAATTTATAGAACTGGATAAAATAGCATCAGCCATTGTTGGAATGCCAGTGCCGGATTTCGACAGCGGCGGTAGAACTTGAAGAGCGGCAGCGATATTAGCACCCCGATACTCGTTTAGTAGTACTGCGCAAGCAACAACACTGTAGCCTTGAACTAAAGACCCAGTGGGGGAAATCTTTAGGGCGAGATCAAGATCGTGTTGGAAGTCAGCATTGCTGTCCGCAAGGCCAGTTCTCGACCGGAGAAAGTTGACTAGCGCTTTGTGAAGTTTAACACATGAGCACCACGCAGAAAGAGCATCTAACGGAGAACCTATAGCAGTGTCATTGATGACTGTGTTCATGCCATCAGTGCAATCGGATACCTTGTTGTCGGTTGGCCTATCCCAAGCAAGATTGTGTGCCCGTTGCACCACTCTGTGCTGCATGACGGTGTCAATGTCGAGATCTAGTAAATTAGCCAAATAATCTGGCAGCGCGTCCGATCTAGATGTGTCGTTTAATGGCAGTGATAAGCTGATTCGGTTCTGGAGCTTCCTCGCTTTCACCCACTGATATCTTGCGAACTTCATAGCAAAGGTCCTGCACAAGTACCGCCCGCGAAGCTTGCTATTAGAAAGCTCCCACAGAAGGACATGAATGTGGAGGGCTTTGAGCATAAGTCGATAGGGTGTTACGGGAAGCGTTTCGGAAGCTAGAATCGTTAAGGCTAGTCGACTCAAATTGATCTCAGCGTCGCCGCCAGTAAGCTGCGCATCAATTGCGATTTCCCATGCCCTAATTCGTGCCACTTCCTGCTCTTCAGTTGCACCAGTCAACATTGCGTATCCATGCCATCCAACAACTTTGCGGATCCCTAGGTTCAGAGACTTCAACAGCAGGGCTGCGAGTTGTTGCAGAAGGCTATTTTGTGGAACCCAGACCGTCTGAATGGCAGTAAGCCAGGCGCTGCGTCGAACTTCTACCGGTGATCCTAGTGGCAGAGCAGACTTAGGTGCGAGGTATGGTACAGCCTTTACTTTTTCCTTTAGCTTCGAGTCGAAGAAGGACGGAGAGATAATATAAATGACGGCACCGAACAACAGGAGGACTTTGAATACGGTGTGGAAGCTTCGGAGTAACAAAGCAAATTCGACAGCATTCGACGGACCCAGTGACCATATGATGTCCCCTAGCTGCCCGATGTATTCAGTTGGCAGACTGAAAAGACCGCGAGCTGAAGGCCCATCGTAGGCCTGCTCATTTTCACCCAAACCTTGCATGACCATGAGACCAGCTAATGAACCCACCATGAACTTGCTCATGTATCCGCCACGGCTGGTATTCTGCCTACCGGCAAGGCGCACATCACGACTGGGTGGGGAAGCCTGGTTGGTCGTCGCAGTATTCGCTTGGTATTGTAGATGGGCTGCATTCCCACGTATTCCTCTCCACTGTAGTGGCTCTTGGCGTCGGCCAGTATCCATTTCTGGTGATTTTGTAGCCGCCAGCGCTTTAAAGACATCGAGTCGTATTTGCATCGTCGCCATCTGGTCGTTATGTTTCTTGATACGTTCCTCTAGCTCTCGGATGTAGTCAGCTGCTTCTGATAAGACCACCGCTTTATTGATCTTCTGCCCTTTCGATCCATGATCATTGCTGACGTTCTCATATTCATCCTCGTTATGCCCGCTGCCCTGATGAGTTTTATTATACTTAGCCTTCAGGTTTGGTAACCTATTGCAAAGTGCATCAATCTTATCGTTGAGGTTCGCCCGGTACCTCTTTTCAATGATATTATGGGCTGCTTTCGCTCTCGGCAAACGCTTGCGACCTGCAGAAGTTGAACCAGCCTCATCATCGCTGACTGAAGGCTTCCGCTTATTGTTTGGTAGATTATGACTCGGTTCAGGCGATGTTGCAGACGGGGCCCAGCCGTCACGGCTCGTGGAAAACAGACTCTGTTCAGTGAGATCACTGCTGTGTGGCGGACTGGTTTGAGAAGATCGCGCGAATTGGGGATTTAGGCAAGTGTCCGTAACCGTACGGAGTTGGGATCCCCCTAGAAAGTCCAAGTTCAGATATTCTTCTGTCCATTGCGGGATGAAATCTGCAGGTGGCAGCAGGCTCTCACTGGGAGGCACATGGGTGCATCCGAGAGGTGACCCACCATCGCTCGAGTTACGATCGATTGGCGTTATTGCTTCGCCCGTTGCCGTTGCCGAGTGGGGAAAAAACTCGGGGTAAGACGTTCCATCGTCGGTCGCTAGAGGGGTAGGTGATCTTAGCAGATCGTTGTCCCCACCCCATTGTGTCCAATCCTCCCAATTGTTCCAATCGAAGAACGACGGAGATGTTGTTGCAGTAGTCGTATCCCTCGGTAACGGATGCCACGCAGTAGCTGAATCTCTACCATCTAAATTTGTCGTCAAGTCGACGGACGTGGCCGAAGAGGGAAACCGCTGGCTGTAATCCGATGAAGCAGTATATGTTGAACGTGTTCTCGACGATGTGGAACCACGGCTAGTGTTCGAGAAGAACGCGATATTCTACGTCCCGTCAGCGACGACACCAAAGGGTGACGGGAGAAACACCAACCACATCCTCTTCCAAGGCAACAGGACCGTGCTTCGTAGCCTCATCACCAAGGCTCTGGGGGGTTTCCATTGTACAGAACCCGTCTCGAGATGCGCGTTGGCCGAGAAAGATGGGAAAATATGGAGAGAAGGAAAAATGAAGAGAATGGTATTCGAGGGTCTATTCTATTGACTACTTGTCTGGTCGGCCTCGCATGTGGTTGGTGGCGAAGGTGGACTGATGGTATCAGGCCAGTCCGCGCACTAGACCATCGTCCTGGGTTGGTGGCGAAGGGACCACGCCAGGGACGATGGTCACACCGTCAGTGCGCTATGTGAATTGTCCAATCGCATACGTGTAAAGGAATAAGGCCTGTTCTAGACGCTATATATCACATGATATCACATCGATATCGATCCAAATAGAAGCACCTTTCGCAGATATGCAGAGCAGAGATATAACAATCGGGCCGTATAACAATTAAGGGTTTGGGCGAGCCTCTAAGTCCGAGAACACTGCCTGCCTTTTGCACGCCTAGTACTGACTCCCTGTTTAGACTTCAGGATGATTAAAATTCTGTGGCGTATGTATATAGAGGGCTTCAGGCCCCAAAATAGTGACTGATGGATCCTTGCACCTGTGTCTTGCTTGTGTCTTTCTGCGACAGCGAAATTGAATATCTGCACTACCTGCTCCGAGCGACAGACACAACTAACCGCCACGATGAGGAATTACATGGCCGCGGGTTGGTTCTAGTATGCTGCCCTCACTCTCTATAGTACTCCCCATACTGATATCAGCAACAGCTCCCCTAGCCAGATAAAACGCTACATTATATCGCGCCCGATGAGCTTGCGCCCACCAGTGACCAAGCTCAGGAATCCGATCTCTATTCTCCGCGAACTTAATTCTCACCAGTGGATAATGTTCCTCGTTGGTTTCATTAGCTGGGTCTGGGATGCGTTCGACTTCTTCACCGTCTCACTGACCATCACTGATATCGCAAACGACTTCGGAGTCTCTAAAGCGGATGTCTCTTGGGGAATTGTATGTTCACTTCCTAAGCAGCATTGATTTTTCTGACGGTGGCTACCGAAGACTGTAACTTTGATGCTTCGATCAGTTGGCGCTCTGATCTGTGGAGGTTTATCCGATCGCTACGGCCGGAAGTGGCCTATGATGATTAGCCTAGGCTTGTTCGTTGTCCTCGAACTCGGATCTGGCTTCTGCCAAAATGTTCAGCAGTTCATAGCAATCCGTGCTATCTATGGCATAGTCATGGGCGGTACGCATTTGGTCTCTATTCCAACCTATACCAGCATTAATCCATCTAGGACTCGTCGGCCCTGCAGCAGCAACGGCACTGGAAGATCTCCCCTACGACGCTCGCGGTGTCCTCTCAGGACTCTTCCTCTCTGCTTACGCTATCGGCTACCTCCTTGCCGCCGTCTTTTGCCTTGCGCTTGTTCCTACAACGCCGAACGGATGGCGAAGTCTGTTCTGGTTTGGCGCCGGCCCGCCCATCCTCATCATGGCCTTCCGTTATTGGGCGCCTGAGACGAACGCTTTCCAGATCATCAAGGCCGAGCGCGATTCCAAACACAGACACAACACTGACCTTAGTGGCAGCGCGTCGAAGTACTTTGCTCTTCATACTTATACCCGGGAAGCCAAGGTCGCGCTCACGCAGAACGTAGGCTCTCTCTTCCGCCATAGGGTTTTCATTCTCTAATAACCTTTCGCTCTAGTGGGTTCTAATCACCTACATGGTCATCCTAATGTCTGGCCTCAACGCGACAACCCACGGCAGCCAGGACTTCTATCCCACCTTCCTCACTTCGCAACTCGGCATGACTGCACAAGAGGTCACAGTCATCACCGTTGTGGGCCAGATTGGTGCCGCCATCGGCGCCACATGTATTGGGTACATTAGCACTTTCGCCGGCCGCCGGTTGACTATGATGACAGCTGCTGTCTTTGGCGGCGCCATCCTGCCCGCCTATATTCTCCCAAAAACTAAGTCCTTAGCTGCGGGTGCCTTCTTCGAGCAGTTCTTCGTGCTCGGTATCTGGGGTATGTCTTGTTCCTAACCCATTTCGTATCCCACCACGTGAAACCAGTACTTACCTTGCCACAGGTCCCGTTGCGATACATCTGATGGAGCTTTCCCCACCTGCCTTACGCTCCCTCCTTGTTGGCCTAACCTACCAACTCGGCAACCTCGCCTCCTCGGCGTCAGCCACAATCCAAGCCACAATTGGGGAGAGGTTCCCACTTCCCCCTAGCGCGACGGAATCAAATCGCTTTGATTATGGGAAGGTTATTGGGATCTTCATGGGAGCGGTGTGGGCATATGACGTGATCATGCTGTTCATAGGCCCTGAGATGAGCCAAGAGGAGCGGGATGATGAAGTTGAGGCTGGGCTTCGGCTTGAGAGGTTGAGAAAGGCGGGGATGAGTTTGTCGGAAGTCGGGGCGGCGAGTGGGGCGTGGAAGGTAGAGAGGGAATTAGAGTTGCAGAGGGTAAAAAGTGTGGCTGCTGCAAAAGAGATGGAGGGAGTAAGGGAAACCGAGGTTGCAGGAGAGAGTGTGTGATGCTGTAAGCTAGCTATATGAGGGGATAGGCGCTGGGGACAGTAAATTATAATTTATGACTGCTCTTCATACCCTATTTCTTATTGTTGCATTCTAATAAAGAAAACTTAAGGATGAAATTGAGAGAGATGTTATGGAAGTCTGGTATTCATTTCGGGTCTAGACATGCGCAGGGAGGCGCAGGAGGCATATAAGTGGAAGGCAGACGGACCATAGGCGAGGATAAAACGAAATGTATAAGATATTAGGATATACGAGAAGGAGATTGTGGCGGCATAACTAAAGAAGTTTATTAATAGACAAGTCTCACATATAACAAAACTGCCGTGGCCAGGGCACCTATTGCTTGGAAAAGATCCGGCATAAGCATTGCCAAAAATTCTTTTGCATTCCTTACGCTTGCCGTCTGTTCGTTACTGTAACTATTTCCCTTTATATTAATTGTCAATCTAATAGAGATGCTGCAGATCAGCTCTTCGTTATTCACCCACAGCTCTATCACTGCTTAATGGCTCATCGATGTGGCCACGTTGACGACAAAGTGAAGGTAAGTTCCTTTTTATTTCAAACATAAAGTAAGTCGACAATTAAATTCCATTTAGCTACTAGACTCCTATGAAATTCCCAGCGGTCAAGAGATCCGCACTGCGGCTTCTGCTAGCTTAATACTCTCCGACGTCTGACCTTTGATAACACTGATCAGATAGTTTTCCCCATTAATGCCCACTGCATGTATAACGGCATTCTCGCCAAATCCACAGTCTCCCTCGTTATCACCCGCCTCATCGTATTCTGCAAAGCTCTCCTTGGTGATTCCGTCCTCTTTGGACAAGAGCACGCTGTGTGCAAAGGCTCGCGCCTTGTCGTCTGTCATGAATATGCCCTCGATATTGACATCGCGATCTTGTCCTTCATCGCCGTTCGCATACTTGACATTCGTTTGCACTACATAGTAGAGATCGGTCGCAATCCGGCCGTCGTCATTATCAGTCGTTAAGTGGCTAATGTTGGGAGTAGTGCTAATGGAAATGCGGAAGGTTGTTCCATCAGATGCCACCGCGAAGACCACCAGACCCATGCGTTGATGGATTCTATAGCTCTCTAGGGCCGCAGGATCGACCTCATATTGTGAGAACCACTCTCGCTCGTAACCAGCATCAAATAGGCAGCTGTGCGCTGCAGCTTTGGCGGCCTCTGGAGTGCGATATGTTCCAGCAATGCGGATCTTTTCAATCACACTATTGGGATCCTTTTGGATGTGAGAAGTCGTCAAAACGATATGGTACAAGTTTTCAAGGTTGGCCTTGCTAACGGAGGTGTTCTGAGTAGAGGAGGCCATTTTGTTTGTCTGCTCTATAAGATACTCTAACAGGACATTGAGACAACTATATATATGAGTTGCACACAACTTCATTCTCTGGAATGCGATGTGGTGTTTGTCGGGTTCCGACCGCATCATGTCACACCCCTACACGGGGGTCAAGGTGATTCATCCAGCAACCAGTAAACTTTGCTAGTTTATCCATCTCTGATCGTCATTCTCTATCAGCCCACAGTGGTGTGAGAAACCATTGTGGAATTAGTCCTTATCGCAATGGCCAGGGCTAGCTCTAGTATACCCATATACACAGCAAAGGTGATTGGTGACACCACTATAAATATTCATGCATTTATTGGCAATGGTTGGTGGCGGGTCAGTTGATCCATCGCATCTAGACCCCTCTAACAAGTTCGATGTGACATGGCATGGCCCGTGCGCCAAACGAATTATCCAATCGTGTACGTGTGAGGAATAAGGCCTGGTCTAGACGCTATAAATCACATGATATTAATAGAGATCTAAGTACTCTCGAGACCTACAGAAAATACAAGATGGAATACAGAGCATATGTTCGGAACCTAGGTAGTAGTATTGAACGGAGGCATGTGGTAATACGCCTAATTTGCACATATCTTGTTGCTCTTTGCCAGCTTGTAAATATCAATCTAGTAAACCGCTCAAGGCACGAGTTCACTCAAATATCTCAAATCTATCACACATCATATGAATTACTAGCAAAGATGGAGGATCCATTGACCATGTTCGACAACAACTTCCACATCTCAGACTCAGACTCCGAGATGCCTTACTTCTCATACCCAGGTGCCTGCGTCGACTACCAGGTCACCGACTTCAGAAATCTCTCTTGCCTCTTCGACTCACAAATAAGCTACCAAACTGAACCTAATGTCCACCTCGACAATGCTCTCACCAGAGTTTCCCACGGCAACAGGAGCAGCATCAGCAGCATCAGCAGCAATGAGTCCCCAGAACTTCACGAGGATCTCCCTAACTTCTTCTCTGAGCACCTGTTATCCTCCCCGGCTACTGGTCAGCCATTTGCAACTCTCGATGCACAGATCCCACACTCGGGATACTCTTCGATGCCATTAGACAGCCACCTAGCTATCACAGCGCCGAACTCATGGGCCTCGCCACCTCCTACGTCTCCTTCTACGTGCCCCGCTATCTTCACCTCTGGCTTTGAACCATTCAAGCACCACACGGTGATGAATCATGGACAAGTAACACCGGGCAATTCACCTAAGGACCTTCAGCCCTTACTACGGGAGAGCACGAAAGCTGCGCCGATGACGCGGCGGCAGTCGAGAAAGGGGAAGGAAGTAGCAGCTGTCACTACTACTACTAATAATGCTACTGCTGCGGTATCGGTCGAGAGCGAGAAAAACATGAAACCACTTAAGGATGGTAGGGCGAAAGTCAAGAAGCCGACGAAATCGCAGCAACCGTCGAAGAAGACAACTCTTGAGAATGTTGCTGCTAAACGGGAGGCATTCCTAAAGAGGAATAAAGAGGCGGCATATAAGTGCCGGATGAAGATGAAGACGCAGAGGGTGGAGGATGCAGTGAGAATGAAGGTCCTCACAGAGGATAATGCGTCGAAGGGGCTAGAGGTCGAGAAGTTGAGGAGCGAGGTATATGGATTGAAGAAACTGCTGTTGTCGCATTACAGAGAGTGTGGTGAGGAGAGGCTCATGGAGTATTGGAATGGGTTTAGAGGCGTAGGAGCAGGGGAGGGGGTGGGCGCTGGGAGGCACGGAGATGGAAATGTAGTGGGCAGTGTAGAGGGAAGCTTTGAGGATGGTGGGGTGAATATTTATGAGGAGGAGGGGCGAGAGGAGCCGAGGCAGCGCCACAGAGACGACATGGAGGATATTTCCGTTTGCTCATTCGACTCTAGAGTGCATTAAATGATGTCATGAATATAGACGGCTGGGAGTAGAGTGGGAGCTAGAGTCGAGCCCGAGCTTTGGGGTTGCGGCGGTTCGGTTTATCTTGACACTTTACTAGGATTAATAAAAGCTCGTCTGTATGGCTGTTCTGTTAATTGGGTTCGTCAGGAAAATGATTGTTGCGGAACCAGACCATCTCCGCACTTTCTGGCAGTTGGAGCGGGATGGCTTGGGGGTGGCGTGGGGATGGCGCGATGGGGGCGGGATGCACATTAGGCCACCCTAGACCGCTGAACCCCTAGACCGTGCCTAGACCACCTGGACCACCTAGACCACCTGGACCACACCACCCTGGATGCGCCCTCCAGCGCCCTAAGCCACAGTGGCGTCGAGTTCCAATATTCGGACAACCTCGGTGTCCGAATATTGGAACTCATGGTCGTGCTGCACCGCTTTGCCACTATGACAAGGGGCCGGCGATGTACAGTACAGTGGTAGAGCTCAAATGGTACTGTGGAAGTGGATGTCTGGTGGCTCAGCCTCGCAGTCTGCTTCTCATTCCTCTCATGTAACTAGGATCGGCCTGCGCTCTGCTATGACTTCCATTGGCTTATATATGACGTCTTGCGCCGTATGTGAGTGTCAAAAGCTTCACCTTTGACAATATGTCATGTTGCGCCGACATGTCTATCTCTTTCCCCTACACACGTTAGATACGATATACACGCTATATTCACACATTGTCCACACACATGTTGTTTAGCTCTGACTAGAGTGATACTCCCAATCACTGCTCACACAGCCTCACGTTAGAAAGGCATTGGACACGCTTTGATGTGATAGACCAACCTCAGTTCACTCAACACCACTATCACCATCACGACCACCACCATGGGCCACCTCACCCCTACCACCCTCCGAACCATCGATATCTCCCTTTCGGGTGACAACCACAGCGCTAAAACTCCCCGCCCCGTGCATACCTACACTACCTACGACGACATCCGCGGCCATGTCGCCATCTCCACCCTCACACCAACCCCCTTCTCGCGCGTTGAAATCTTCCTCCTCGGCACCACCCGCACCGCACACACGGATCACACCGTCCCCGTCATCGCCGAGCCACAGGTAACCCACATCTTCTTACGCATGGCCATGCCTATCCCCCCCTCTGCATACCCTCCCCCTTCCGGCAGCAGCGACACCTACCTTCTCAACCCCGGCTGCCCCCTACACATCCCCTTCCATTTTATCGTCCCCGCGCGCCTCCTCCCCCACGCCTGCCACCACGAGCACTCCTCAGCCTCCGTTCCAGAAGCACACACCCAACTCCCCCCCTCCCTCGGTTCCTTCTTGCTGCCCCGCGACGACCTCACCTTTGAAGTAGCAAACATCTCCTATTCTATCTACGCTAAACTCCTCGCGCCCTCTCCTACCAGCAAACCCTCGAAAATCCTCTCCTCCGCGATAAGGAAATTCCACGTTGTCCCCGCTAGCGAGGAGGCGCCCCCACTACTCGTGCTGAAAGAGAGTCAGTATGTGCTCTCTAAGAGTAAAACCATGCGGAAAGGCATGTTTAGAGGGAAACTAGGCACGCTCACGCTAACGACTACGCAACCACGCGCCTTCTCCCTGCCTCCCCCGCGCACATGCGGCCCTCTCGTGCCTTTCGCCCTCACAGACCTAACCTTAACCCTACGCTTCGATCCTACGGACCCCTCCTGCGCGCCGCCCCGACTAGGTGCGCTCTCGGCTTGGATCCGTGCGACAACGGTGCACTCAATTAACCCCGCGAGCAGAATCCCTGATCAGGAGCTACAGGGCAGTCCGTACGATAGCCACAGCAGGGCGTTTAAGACGTACGTCGCGCTCGCCGCCCAGGATGTGCCCGCGGCAGCGGCGCCGTTGTGGCGGGTTGTTCCCGCGCCGAAGTATGCGAGGAGGGACTCGGGGTATTCGACTGCGTGGTCGCTTTCCCCCACTCCTTCACCTAATTCTTCGCCGACTCCTTTAACTGCGTCCACGGGTCCTCTTGTCTCGGTATCCGCCGCTTCCGCTAGCGGAGACGTGGATGAAGTAGACGAGAAGAAACCCTACTACACGACAATCGCTCTCCGCCTTGTCCTCGCGCCGTCAAGAACGTGGATCCCGACATTCCACTCCTGCTTCGTCTCGCGCTTTTATACGCTCGTCCTTGAGCTCGTGGTGCACCCTCCTGGAGCAACGATGCCGTTTATGCTTTCCCTCGAAGTCCCCGTGCAAGTGATTGGGCAGGGGAGAGAGGGGAGGAAGGAGGCTTTCGTTGCGGGTGGACGGGCGGGGAGTGTGGGGATGGGGGAAGGAGGGGACATGAGCGGGTTAGGAGGGGTTTGGGACAGGTATGCGGCAGGGGGTGGGGAGAGCGTGGATGCGTATGGGGGTTGCGGAGGGGAGGAGATGGGGCAGGGAGATGAGTTGTTGCCGGCGTATGTGGCGCCAGACTTTGCGCGGAGGAGAAGGCGAGGGAGGTGAAGGAGGAGAGAGATGATACTACAAACCTCGCAGGGCGAGAATACTCTATACCACAGCCAGGCTGGCGATCTGCAAACCCCCGAGATGGGAATAATGGCGGCCTTGGGAAGGCCGCTGTCGATGGAGGGCTCGCAAGAACATTAAGTCAGAGACCTGCAACGACAGTAGGGGATGATGGCAGCTAGATCTTTAACAAAAGTCTCAAATTACTCACCGTTGAAGCAGCTCCTTAAGAGCAACTCCTTCAAGTCAAAATTCTCTTTTCTTTCTATGCTTGCGCAGCCTATTAAAGGGCTCGACGCAGAATGATGAGGTAGTTAGTTGCAGTGTTGCAAGGACAATGCTGTGGTGGCCTGTGCTTTGGCGTATCTGGCGAAGATGAGTGATCGATCGATCTTTCTAGATGCACATCTCCGTTCCCATGCTGTCGACTGTAGGCCCATAGGGCCAGTATCAGGCCAGTTTCCGCGGATTTGGCGGCTCCAGCTGAGGATTTTCCCAGGTATACATACTATATGTATGTCCCGTCAAATAGTTTAGTTAGTTAGTTGGCTCTATATTGTGTTCCTGTGATTCCCATTCTGACCAAGTGGGAATTCCATGTGCGACAAGGAATGGCAGTTGAATCGCTAGCCATCCCCGCCCCACCCAAACTGTCCAACACGAGTAGGGCCTAGGCGCGCCGGAATATGCTGATGTGGTACGAGCACTAATTGACGTACCTTTTGCGTCGTTTTCTTTCCGCTGGTTCCGTCATCATACCCCGCCTTGTCCAATGTTCACGCCATGGCTTCCTTGAGTTTCATTTAGTGTGGCATCTAGATCAGATGCTAAAGTAGAATTAGACTTACTCAATTATTATAACTTCAGAGAATCGCCGCTACACACGACGATTCGTAATCTTCTATAATTATCCTCTACGATAACTTATATTACCTGTACAAAAGGGTTTGGATATCTTTCTGAGCCAAGATAGAAAGCCCGTTTCACCCGAGGCAGGTCGCGTATCTGATATGTCGGGGAGCACATCGAAAGTCGTCGACCCGTTGAAGGTCATCATCATCGGCGCTGGTATCGGTGGTCTCGCCCTTGCACAAATGCTCATATCAGCCCCGAAAATTCAGGTTACATTCTACGAGCGCAATTTTAGCATCGACGATGGCGTGGTTGGGTTCCGTGTGATGCTGTCGGGTTCAACTCTGTTAATGCTGAAACGCAAGCTTAGCAGTGAGGTTTGGGCAAGTCTTGCCCTCGGCATTGGGGTACAACCAGAGGGAGGCGAGAAGATTGAATTCTTAAAGGGAAATGGCGACAAGTTGTTCACCTGGGACTCAGATCCTATAAAGGACCAGTTTTCCGTGTCGCGGTTGCAATTGAGAGAAGCTCTGTTGCGCCAGACCAAGCCCTTTCTTAAACTAGGCATTGCCTTTGAGAACTATGAGCTGCTGCCAAACGGAGGAGCAAGAGTACATTTTAGTGACGGAACTGCTAATGAGTGCGACCTCTTAGTAGGTGCTGACGGTTTACACTCAATGGTTAAGAAGCAATTAATCCCCTACGCTACTATCAAGGACTTAGGCATGGTATGCATCTATTTTAAAGTTCCCCTCACAGAAAAATCATGGAGGTTATTAGAGTTTACGAGCAGATCAATGGTAATATATCCTATATCCCCTATTTACATAACCACAAAGCTAACCTTAACTATACCCTCTGCCCACACAACCAATACATCATGCTCGCCACCTGGCAGAACCCCCTTGCCCCCTTCGCAACACGCTACACAAATCTTACCATTGAGCCTGAAGAGTCATACATCATGCTTGGCGCTGGATTCCCAGCCTCAAGTTTTCACAACCGTCGCTGCCCCTTCCCTAGCCTCACCCCCGCCGAGCTCAAGGCCGAGCTCATCGAACGCACCTCCACACCTGGTATCCACTCGCGTTTCGCTGAACTCGCCCAGGCGGCATGCACAAATACAGCGTACGTCCACACAGTGTGTAAGAGCGACGTCATTCACCCGTGGACCTCGCAGACAGTCATGCTCCTTGGCGATGCCGTCTTCAACATGAGCAACACGCTAAGTAGGGGTGCGAATTGCGCGCTCCTCGACGCCATCTCCCTCGCTGAGTGCCTCACCTCGCCCACGTACGACCGACACTCACCAACTAGCATTAGCGCCTATGCGAACGAAAACATTGAGCGCCGCTCCAACGAGCGTCTCCGCTCGTTCTTAATGCAGAAGGTTGTGTTCCCTGGCCAGAACGGCCTTTTGGGGTTTGTACGTAACATGACGCTGCCCCTCGCACTTCACCGGATCGACGACCTGGGCCATGAGAAGCATGGGCCTGGCCAGCACTGGGTTGGTGATGACGGCTCGCAGAAGGAGGAGTATGCTTCACCGAAGTGGGTGGAAGAACTGCAGTGGGAGGAGCTCTTTGCTAAAAAGCAAGCTGAGGGAAAGGAAGGAGCTAGACTGCAGAGAGAGTATGACTAAGCTGCTAGAAGACGCATTTTAGTGAAAATCATGCGATTGAAGCCCCATTGTTATTATACAGACCTTAAAGTAGCACTTAAACTAAAGTAACTAATCGTGGGTAGAAGCGAGTTGCGCGCACTCGCTTAAAAGTGGAAGCAAGTTGCGCGCACTTGCAACCTGCATATGTTCACTGCTATGTAAGGATGCCTCCTTACTTGGGTTACTTACAGCCGTCACGTAGCGCCCTCGAGACTTAGGGCTGTTACGGTTTAATTGCAACTGCAAGCCTTAGGCATATAGCGCAAGGAAGCCTTAGGCAAATAGGGAGTTAGCAGAGTTAGAGGGGTTTTAGGTATTTAAGGGAATAGGAATAGAGGGTTATACCTTCATCTTTTTTATATCCTTTATAGTAGACCTATAGGATAGAATATAGCATTACCTCTAACTTACACTCCTATATACACCTATAGAGAGCTATATTCCCTATATCCTTATACCTAGAGGATGTAGTAGTAGATAATAAAGCCTATGCTACTTAATTATATTAACATATACCTTACTACTTATAACGTACATGTATAGCGAAAGCGCCAAACAAGCGAAAGCGCCAAAATGATGCG
>JPKD01000430.1:0-32119 GCA_000750935.1 Pseudogymnoascus sp. VKM F-4519 (FW-2642)
TGCTCGTCGTTGGGTTCTTTAGGGGCTGGCTCGGCGTATATCCACAATTGGTTTGAAAGCATTAGTATTGGATTCTAGCAGGTACTGTGTCCAATAAAGTACGGTAGAATAGTCTTTTGGAAAAGAGTATTGATGTAGAATCAGGTAATTGAACTCTTAGAGGCATATGCGGCATTGAAATAAGGGGCATTAGAATAAGGGGCGGCAGCTCTAAAGCATCAGACTGATACTCAGCCGGCACCGGCGACAGCGAAGAGTCACTCATTACAGGAAGTAATACAGAACGCTCAAGTAGAAGCTTCAATTATCTATTCTACAATCTATATTACCCCTCTTTGCCAAGGGCTTGGCAGTACTCGAGTATTCAGAGTAGTACTCGGCGAATACCCGAGTACTCAAAAATATCACCCAAGTAGAGTAGTACTCGGGCAACACTGATATTAACAGTCACACATACGTGCGTGATAGTAATGTACCATACAGTTAGAAGAGGTATCTGATATTCTATTATGGATTGATATTTGACGTTCATATTTAGCCATTTTAGAAATCTCAACTAAAATTTAGGGAATATATATAATGAATAAAGGAATCATTGTCCTGCCAAAAAATCCCCCCAAGCGGTCGCAAGTTCGTCCAAAGGTATGTCTTCACCAAGCTTGAAAATTGTGGAATTGCGTCCACAGCTTTCCTCCGCATTGCCCCTAATATATGGCATGAATGCAGCAGTACTTCTTTCTAGGCTTGGCCCATATACCATCGCTCCCTGGTTACTAGTTTCAAAGGCAGCCCATGGCGCCTCACCATTAACAAACTTGATAAAATCTCTAGCAAATATGACAGCAACCTCCTTCAGTGCTGGTGGTAAGAATTCATTGAAATTCTGAAACAGGAACGCAATATCAAGAACATGCGTAGTGTCACCCTTCCACTCCCCGTCCCATGGATTTGGCTCGTTGAAATGATAGACATAAGCCTTTCCGGGCCAGCCCCTTGCCAAGCTAACCACTGGAGCTAAAAAGCCAATGTCTGTTGCAAAAGTAAAGATTGACCGAAGTGCGATATTGTCTGGGAGGTCGGGGGTGATGCCATAGGCCTGGAATAATTTCTCTGCGGATGGTGGATGGTGGGCGAAGGATTTTTCGATGGATTTATAGAAGGACCGGGCTATTCCTACTCGTCGGGGGCCAAGCATTAATGAAAAGATCGAACCCTGTGTCAAGAGACATTGTTTAGAAACGATACAAGACTCAGACGATCATTGTCTACTCACATCAAATTGACAGTCTCCTATCATCAAAGATTCGCACCACTGTTTCCCAGGCATTGGATACATAGGATCTTCGGCCTTGTCCGAAATTTGCGAAAAGGTGGGTGCCCCCGGAATGATATCGCCATCCACCACTGGCATTAACGGCATTGTCGGAGGAATCTTCTCTAAGAGGTCTTTGATGGGTATCTCCAAGATAGCCTTCACTCGTTCCGGCCCGGATAAATTTTCTAAGCCCATGGATTTAACCAGAGATGCATATACAAACTCGGACACTGGTAGAGGAAGCGGCTTGACCAACAGAGCACTGCCTGACATGCTTATGAGCCTTTTAAATAAAGGCTCTTCAGAATGCAAGAGAAACATCCCGGAGACTTGATAATGACTCGTCAGTAGAGGCTACATTACCCAGCAAGGGGGATTGGAGTAGATTACCAGCACCAGCACTTTCTCCCATCACAGTAACGTTATCGGCATCACCAGCAAAGTCTCCAATGTTTTTTTTAATCCAGCGAAGGGCATTAATCTGGTCTCTGAGACCATTATTGCTTGCATATCCTGCTTCACGTAGTTCTGACGAAGTAAGGAATCCAGGCAAGCCCAAACGGTAACTTTTCACGTGTCAGTTATACACAGATTCAGTTCTTTCAAGATAAAGCTCTTACTTGATGCCAACCCCAATCATAGGAAAGCCAATATCAGCTGATAACTTAACCATTCGGGCTTGAGAATATTGTGGCCAAGAATTAGATCCCGTTGAATAGCCTCCGCCATGGATAAATACACAGACAGGCAGCTTTGAACCTAGGCCCGGAAGCTTCCTCTCCATGAGGGGTACCGTGACATTGAGATTCAACCCATGAAGTTCCGAAACTGTCAAGTCTGGCTTAGGTAGAGCATGTTGAATGATCCCAAATTCCGCATCGCATCCTTGAAGTGGCGACATAACCATAGGCCTATTGGCTTGGTTAGGCTATGATATTTCAAAGACAGTCTGGAGGCAATTACCCTATTCTGGTTGCGTCTATCACGCTGCTATCCAAATCACGATCCAAAATTTCGCTCTTTGCAAACCTGTCTTTCAAGGATGCATACTGAATTCCAAGAAACTGCGCAACATCATCTCCAAGTACTCCATGGATTTCGCCCAGCTTTCCGTGCTTCAAAATTGTCGACATAGTGATGCGATACTTTCTGATTATGTCTTAGCAACTGTGCAGATAAAAAAAGTACTGATTCGTGTGTGATATCTTTTTCTGGGGGATGGCCATTCGAAAAGAGTCGATCAATAATAAATGGGCACTCGTCCCTGAAATCAAATAACAATGCGGGGTGTGGGGTAAAGTTGGATTAGGAAGTGCGTTCGTTGGGGAGACGACCGACCCTCCTCCCTCCCGCAACGTATTTATTAGGATTAGTCACTGGATATCAAATTACGTTTTATACGCCAAATAATTAAGAATAAAACGAGTATTTATTTTCGCGATTATAATGACCTCAGCAGAGAGCTTTTATTCCAATCAGATCCCAAATTTGTGCTAGACAGATCAACCACTCTTGCCGAGGTTTTGCAAAAACTCCAACACCTCTCGCTGACAATCCTCCGGTTTCTCTACGTATATCTCATGACCATTCCCGTGAATAACAACTAGTTTCGACGCCTGAATCTTCCTTTGCACGATCTCCTGCTCTTCCAACTTTGTGGCGGCGCTCTTCGCCGGCGCCATAATCAGTGTGGGAACTTTGATCTGCTCGAGAAAGGGTCTTGAGTCTAGCGAGGAAAGAAATTCGGCATACCCCGCCAGTCCTTCGCCAGTAGAGACGGCAACTTGCGAGATCCACCACTTGACATAGTCTTCATCAGGTACAGACACTGTGCCCGGGACTTTTGACAACGCCTCTCCCCACCCACGTGATCCCATCTCTCGACAAGCCTCTGGCCAGCTAGATCGTCCAAACGAGAATAGTGAGAGGGCAGCTTCCGGAAGGAACGTGGGCGATGAGCATATTATCAATGAATGCAGTCTATCCGGATACTTCGCTGCGAATGCTTCGCCGACCATGCCACTTGTGGATTCGCCTAGAAAGTGGAACTTTTGCACACCGAGCTGATCCATTGTATCTACGATCTCTGTCAAGATCGTATCTAAGGAGTAGTCGTACTTGTCTCCATGCGAAGGATAGCTGGAAAGCCCGTGGCCACGGGCATCGCGACGGATGACTCGATAATGACGCGCTAACACTGGGATCCAATGATACCAGAACGCACCATGTCGAGCAAAGCCATGTTGTATGAGAATTGTCTCGGATGGTTTCCAAGGATCCACGAACTTATCATCGAAGACATGGGTAATTTGCCCGTTTGGGTGAGTTATGAATTTGCTGGATGATTGGGACATTCTGAACTGTGGTAATAGGCAATGAAGATATTTCGGCAATCAACGTCTATAATATAGAAAACAATTCACGTTAGAGGCTTCGTTAATCAAGTTGTTAATTAATTGTTGAGCCTCCCTTAGGCGGGTTTTGCACATGTGGGGTAAATGGGGGGAACATCAGGACTTGCCAGCATGTCTCATAGGAACGCATTTGGGAAGGTTGAGGTATGGAACAATCAATCTCTCTGTCTCGAACCGCGAATTCCCCCATTTTAAGTCAGTAATACAGGAACGAATTCCATATAATAATAAATTTGCTACTTTTTCTCATTCTTCATATCCGCGATGACCTTCTCCGCAACCTTGAAACCCTCGATTCCTGCGGGCATCCCACAGTAGATAGCAGCCTGTAACAATGTTTCCCGGATCTCCACTTCACTTGCGCCATTATTGATAGCACCTCTCACATGCACCGCCAGTTCTGCACCGCGATTCAGTGCGCAAAGCATCGCAATATTCAGGAGAGACCGCTGCTTCTTCTCCAACCCAGGACGTGTCCACACTGAGCCCCAACATGCCTCTGTGACCAGCTCTTGCATTGGTCGCGCAAAGTCCGAGGACCCATTTTGGAGCGAACGGTCAACGTATTCCTTGCCTGCAACTTTATATCGTATTTTGAGCCCCTCGTCGAAAATTGTAGTGTGCGCTTCGGACAAGCGTGTTGGAGTAGACGCGGGAGTGCTCATGTTGAAATCTAGGGGCCGGTTAGTTTGTCAGTTGATCGGATCGCAGGGCTCACGAACATATTGATAATAAAACTGGACTGATTAAAATAAACGTAGATCGAGATGTGAGTACTGTTAATGTGTAGGCTTATTCTTGTATCCTTTTAAAGGTTTTATTTGTTGTGCTGCATTGCTAGGATGTTTACACACAGATATCGAGATCCGACTCGTTACCCCGCGACAAAGTGAGCGTGGGGTAACGAGTCGGATTTGAACCCCACATCACAAACATACCCTTAACGACTATAGAAGTTCAAAATATTAATGAAATATCCATTCAACAATTGAACTTCTTGTCTGACGAAGTTATCTCTTAAATTCTAATCATGGCCCCGAGTCTTATCCATTCGTCTTTGCATGCCGTTATTGATGGAACAGAGGCCAAACTAGATCCTACTGCTTATGCTGTTGAGCATTATCGAGGAATCAAATATGGAAAAATATCCCAACGATTTGCTAAGGCAGTAGCTGTAGATGACTGGTACGGTGAAAAACTCGACTGTTCTCGTTTCGGGTACGTATTCCCTACAGCTCTAAGTTCGCTTCAGAGCGACAGATACGGACAAAAGCTCACATATGCAAAAAAAAATAGCCCACAATGCCCACAGAATAATGTTGACGCTGGCCATCTCTTACGCATCCCAGAAACATTAGATAAAGGCCAGGAGGAGGTGAAGCAAGACGAATTCGAATGCCTCAATCTCAATGTCTCCGTCCCTGCCAGGACAACTTCTACAAAGGACCTGCTCCCTGTCCTGATCTGGATCCACGGTGAGACACTGCTTACTCCAAAAATTTCCATATGGAAGCTATCAGTTTTCGTTCCAACAGACTGACAATACAAGGCGGGTCGCAGATAATGAGCTTTCCCCCAGCTGCTCACCGATGCTCTGGTAGGTACTTCCTCCGCTTCATTGGCGCTCATCGTTAACATGCATTCTTCCAGACACGACGACACTTGTCCAGCGGTCAATTGAGATAGGAAAACCGATGATAATAGTAACTTTCAATTACCGTCTAAATATCTTTGGTTTCGGGGACGGAGGCGGGAAGAACCTGGCATTAAAAGACCAACGGTTGGCCATAGAATGGGTTGTCAAGCATATTGCTGGGTTTGGCGGAGACAAGGTAGGTCCATCATACCTCTCTATTTTGCCAAGCATGATTGACAGAACTGCTTCAACAGGATAATATTACCCTTGCAGGAGAGAGTGCCGGTGCAGTATACGCTCACGCTCATCTGACTAGCGGGGCACCGGTGGCACGAGGGATATTACAATCTGGATCACTCTATCTATCCCCACCTCAGCCTCTCGAGAAAGGAACGAGTCTGATTTCGGGCCTATCCGCAAGCCTCTTGGAAAGGCATAACGTGTCGCTCAGCGAAGCGCCTGTACCAATTCTGCTTCAATCGCTCCTGGAAAATAACATCAACCCCTTCTGGATCCAACAAGAACCCGATCTTCTCGGCTGGGAAGGGCGCGTTAACGACGTGCAAGAACTCCTTATCGGAGACGTAGAATACGAGTCTGTGATCTGGAGGAATGGCATCGAGACTGTTAGCGCTACTGAGATAGCAGCAACTTTCAACAACGAGGAACTGAAGAACCTGTACGGGGTTTCTCCATCTCGACCTACGTCGAGTAGACTGGCGGCGTTGGATTTTATCAACGATCTCCGATTCGCATTACCCATCGAAGAGATATCTGCCTCTCGCCGCAGTGCAGGGAAAGCAACATACCAGTATGTTTTCGATCAAGTTAACCCATGGCAGAGTTCAAGTAGGGCACATCACGGCGTTGATCTCATTTCCTTATTTGGAGGATATGACCTCACATTTAACCCTGCTGCTGCTGCTGTAGCAAAAGCGATGCAAGAACGCTGGATTGTGTTTGTGAATGGCGAAGGCCCGTGGAATGGAGAGAGGAGGTTTGCATTTGGGCCACATGGTAAAAGTGGAGAGATTACAGATGAAGAGTTTGCTGCAAGGAGACGCCTGGGACATTTTGGATTATTGCGAGAGATGGATCCAGTGAGACTTGGGGGAATATTTGGGGCATTGGCTGCGGGACGGATAAGTTTGCTGAACTAGTTGAGGAATATGAAGGTTTTCGGGGTTGCTACCCCCTCCTGTTGAATTGAGCAACGAGTAGATTATATAGAAGAATGATTCAAGTAATTTCAATTAAATTACAAATGTTGTGATGATGGGATCGACTATATAACAAATATAGGATACAGTAGTCATTGTAGTTCCTAGCTTCGAAGATAGATGCAACCATGTCAAATATCGAGAACATTGCCATAATACATAGCAAGGAAATATAATTATCGGCTAATGGGACCGTCTTCATTTCCATTAATGAATTTTAGCCTCCATTCTTCTGCAAAGGCAGCTGACATGAGCCTTAATACGTAACCCATTCGTGGAGTAACTAAATTCAACGTAAGCACGGTCAGCGTTATTCAAGGGATTGGGCAAAGAAATGTGGAGTAGGAAAGATGACTTACTGCCCCATACCCAGGTGTCATCAAGGAAGGATGCCCAAACTCTAGTAACTTCCGCAGCGAGGGAACCTTTCCCATTATATTCACTGTCAACCTCGGTTAAAAGTTGAGCAAAGTTGGTAAGATTCCTCATTTCCTCGTCGTTTGGTGGCAGTTCTCGCTGTTGCATTTCCATAGTGTGGATCCACTTTAGAACGAACAATGCTAATGATACGAAGTCAGTAACTGTGATATTGTCACACAAGACAAAAAAATCATGTAATGCTCACCGCAATCCCAAGCCGCAATGGCATGCTCTACGCTCCAACTGAGAGCAGCCGTTTTTCTCACCAGGAGATGGCCAGCTTTAATTGGAATGAGGAGCCCTCCATAAGCCTTATGCACAGCTGTCGTCAAGAAAGGATTCCGCTCTTGGGGACTGTCAATATACGATTGGATAGAACTTGTGACTTGGTCTGGGTCGTTCCAAAGCAACATCATGCGGTTGAAGTTACCAGCGCCAGTAGCAACCCTCACATAAGCGCTTCGAAGCAGAGCCAGACAGTTGAATATTAGTGGACCTTCCAAGTCGTCCGATGTGTGTTCTCGTTCAGAGCGGTCGGCCGTAAGTAAGGTATAACATCTTGCCAAAGCCGATTCAACCTGGGTGACGAGACACGCTCTGAGGTCGTTATTGTTTTGTTCGCCAATGGCGAATGTAGTGAAAGACTGAGTAAATTGCATGATGTTCCACATGTGGACATTGACAGCATGCATGATGACAGTCGTCGCGAAAGCCGTCCAACTCATAACGTCAGTTCTGGAAGTGGAGGAGTCTTCTTTGGCAAATATAAGGTGAGTCATGGCGTCTCGGACAGTTATGAGAGTTGGAGCCTTTCGTGACTTAATTATTTCCTCCCATTGCTGAGCGTTAGTTGCTTCCCAAAGCCTTTCTTCGTCGGGCATCTCCAAGTCAATGTCTTGCGTCACAGAAAAGCTAGGAGTCATGTCGTAGGCCACAGTCATTAAACTACTCATAATGAAGATCCCATATAGAAGCCTTGCACGCGTCAGTATTGAGAAGGATAATAGAATGTGTAGAGGTCCAACCGTTTAGATGTCTCTCTCAAACACCATGACTCCCATGAAAGCGATTCGGTATTTGGCCGCTTAAGGGCCAAGATAGCTCTTCTCAGTCGATATTCCTGGAAATAAATTAGCATCAACAGCATATTTGCAGCGCGACGAGCTAACCGTTGTCCAATATCCCCATTCCGTAAGTGCTTGTTCCGTCACGTCTCCACTGAAGACGGCGAATAGCGAAAGCAGTAATTTACACTGGGCGGCAGCTATTGTGCTAGGGGACATTAAATCTGAAGGTGGCGTTTGCAGTTCCTTGTAGAGAGTCAGTAAGAAGCAAGGCGAGACTTTTCAAAGCGAACAGTATTACCAATTCGAGCATCTTATTGGCCCAGAACCAAAGATCTTTTGCAGTCTTCCGGCTAAGTCGATAGAGTGCACCAATAGCACACATTGCGAGAATCAGGGGAGTAGGGGCATTCCGAAGATCTAAGGACGGGAAATGCAGTATCGGATAGTGTCTGTGGAAGCATGTCAAATAGCTAACCAAAAATCGCTGGAGACTCTGGGCGCTAGGCATGTTGAAGTCCTTCAGTTGCTCATGTGACAATCTCTTCTCGATATCTTTCAAGATCAGAGAATGGATGTCGCTGTCCACGGGACGCAGAGATATTTGCCTTGGCGTTTCGTTGACAACGGTAGGCAGTCGTGCTGAGGACCCGGCAAACGGTACTGGGTCGAACGGCTCTGCAACTGCTCTGATGGCTATTAGTGATGTGCCGTGCATAGCGACCGAGAGATTCCTCTCATTTGCATCCCAAAGGAGCTGTGGGGACTCGTTATCAATTGGCGGGCTATAGCCCGAGTTGAACAAATAGCTCGGTATTGCAAAATCAGCTTCTATGTTTGTCCCGCCGTTTGGTAACATAGAAAAAATATCCACATCTTGAAAGTAGTTCTCTATTTGATGGGCCATGGCAGGTGGTTCATTGCTTATAGCATTTGGGTCTGCGGCAAACTCATGCCTACTGAACGTGTCTGGATCCTGCCAATTTGTCCGACTCGGATCCCATACTTGGCCACTAGGCCCACTTTGACTTGCCTCGGATGTTTGAGTGAGAACAGTATCGGGATTTGGAGTTTGTCCAGATTGTCCCGTAGCATCATTGAGGAGATTTACTAAGAATTCATCATTCATGCCGGGCATTGAAGAGTCTCCGAATGGTTGACTGATACCTGGTCCAGACGATAAGACAGGCGTGGGCAATGGGCCATCTATGGCCATTGGTAACTCTGCGGGATCGGATTCCCGACGCGCCTCAGCGTGATGTGAAGATGTTGAGGCCTGCTCGTTTGATTTGGGGTCGTTTGTTTTGTCTTTGGCGGTCCATGACGCGCGTCGTTGAGATTCTGCAATTTGCTCATCATATCGCTGTAAAATGGGATCTAGAGTAGACTGCGCTTGAGGTGCTGGAGCCGTAGTTTCCTCAGTCGGTTCCACATTAGACGTTTGAGTACTTGCTAATAGAGTGGTTTCCGTAACTGGCGACTGTTGCCGTCGCGAAATTTCGAATGGATGGAACGACTGTTCATGACGAGTGACAAGGTCCCTGGGATCGGTTAGCGTCTTATATAAACAAACTAATCTGCGCGCAAACGACGTCGTATGCTCTCGCTCACTTACTTTCTAGCATATCGCCGACCGCAATGTCTGCATGTAAAAGGCTTCTCGCGTGTATCTGAGAAAGAGAATTTGTCAGCGTCTCGAGTGGAAGGTGGTTGGTCTTTGCTTACGGCCTCTCTCATGTCGAGAGCAGTGCTCGCTCCTCTTGAAAGCCTTCTGACAGACAGAGCATGAGTAACGCCGGACCGGCTTTTGTAATTGTGGGTGTATAGCGCCTTCGTCGGGCGATTGTCCTTGTACAGGAGCAGTATCGGTTGGCATTTCTACCACGATGGATGCCATTGCCGCTCCCTTTTTGAGAATACTCGTGGGATGGGGACGTCGCGCGCTTTCGTTGGCGACGATGACAAGCTTAATCGTAATTCTAACGATCGAATATAGTCTGCAAAATTTAGGCTAGAGGTAAGGGTAGAAGTAGGATTGGAAGTGGTGACAGATGTCGACGTCGAGGTTGACGACATGAAGTTGGAGATCTCTCCAAAAGAATTAACTGCGGGGTACCGGGGTTCTGGGTATGGGGTAGCATTTGACGCTAAGATGCGCCACATAAATATTAGTATTAGCACCTTGTAAGCAAGAGACACGAGACTGACCGAGACCCGGTACCTCCCGCGGTTCGTCCTATCATGGTCGCCATAAAGTCGCAGGGAGCTTCTCCGTCCGACTCGGTCGGCATCTTCGGAGCATCCGTATTCCGGAAGCTGTAACACTGGAGATTCTTCGACAACGCGGCCTGGAAGATCCCATCTTCCAACATTCGAGTTTGAAACCAATGCCTTCTCTAGAACCTACGCAATAATGCGGCTGCTCTATCTTACTAAAACCATAAATATGAACTGGTGGTAGTATGTTTCTTTTCGTTTCGTTATAGGGGCTAAGATAGTTTGACTTGAGAATGACGGTTGATAAATGCGCGCGTTACTGTAGTTAAAGATCCTTCGTTCCTTTTAGATTTCTCATTGAGCCCACAAACTAAACGAAACTTTATGTCTAAACCCAAGGCTTTATGTGGCTTTTTGGGACTGTAGAGTTCGTCGAAGGTGAGTGTTTCTAGTCTTCTTCGACGGGTGTTCTCAAACCGCGAACTTACCCCCACATCACTTTGTAACCCCACATCGACCACCGCGCGCGGGTGCGAGCTGCCCCCGCCCAACTACATTATAAATACCACAGCACCAATTCTAATGAACTTTACTACAAAATATACTTATCTACATAATTTATTCCCTACAGCAATATGGACGCTTTTGAATACAACGCTTCTCCAGCGCGAGTCCTCTTTGGCTCAGGGACGCTGTCCAAACTCTCGGCCGAAGTAGCCCGCCTAAACGTATCTGCCCCTCTACTTCTCTCAACTCCCCAACAAGCAGAGCAAACATCGACATTAAAAGATCTCCTCGATGGAAAAATTGCAGGAATATTTACGGAAGCAACAATGCATACTCCCTACGCCATCACCAAAAAAGCACTCGCGTACGCCCAATCCACGAACGCGGATTCAGTCATCTCAATCGGCGGCGGCTCCACAATTGGTTTGGGGAAGGCCATCGCAATAAGGACGGGACTTCCGCATATCTGCATACCGACTACGTATGCGGGGAGCGAGATGACGCCGATTCTAGGAGAGACGGTTGATGGGCGCAAGACTACGAGGAGTGATCCCAAGATCTTGCCTACCACGGTTATGTACGATGTTGATCTTACTATGACACTGCCTGCAAAAATGAGTGCGCCTAGTGGTGTCAATGCAATCGCACACTCTGGTATGTCCTAAATATTCTTCTTTCTCTTTCTCGAAATCTGCCTCATCCTGAAATACCCCACATCATCTAACGCAATCTAACCCCTTATAGTCGAAGCGCTCTATGCTCAAAATCAAAACCCGATCATATCAATTCTAGCACTCGAAGGCATCAAAGCCCTTGCCTCCTCACTCCCTACAATCATTCACTCCCCGTCCGACATTCCAGCCCGCGAACAAGCACTCTACGGCGCCTGGCTCTCAGGCGTCTGTCTAGGCTCCGTCGGCATGTCCCTCCACCACAAGCTCTGCCACACGCTAGGCGGCTCCTTCAACATGCCGCACGCAGAAACGCACACCATCATCTTACCTCACGCACTGGCCTACAATGCTCCGAATATTCCTGAAACGATGAAGAAACTGGCTGAAGTGCTGCCCGGTAGTGAGGGCGATGCGGTGAAGGGATTGAATCTATTATTGGAGAAGTTGCAGGTCAAGAGAGCACTGAGTGATTTTGGACTGAAGGAGGAGGATTTAGACAGGGCTGCTGAGATTGCTCTTGAGAAGTCGTATTGGAATCCGAGATCGGTAGAAAAGGAGAAGGTGAGAGAGTTGTTCAGGCGGGCATGGGCTGGGGAGGAAGCCAGAGCTGATTTGTAGATATCTATGTCTGATAATTCATATAAAGCCAAAACAAGTCTTCAAAAACGAGTATGACGAGAGGTACGAACCTAGCTTGAGGTTGAAGCATATCACCGTAGTTGCAATAAGCTACATGTGGCGTCATTGAACTGTTTCTATTCATACCTAGTAAAACACGCTATTACCTACTTTCCTCTTACCTAGCTAAATCAGATCAAACAACTCTTCCAGCTTCACGCCCTATTCACAACCGGCTCTTCACCCACGACTTGATCATATCCGCGCTAGCACCCAGCTCTGGCTCACCCAACATCGTCGCCAGAAGCGGCATCTCATGCGCCTCGTCCTTAGCCGCCAACAGCTGGACACCATTCCTCCCCTTCGACAACCTCGCGGCAACAGCCTTCACTCCATCAATCAGAATCTCGTCCTCACCTCCAGTGATCAGAATATCATCAACTGGAATCTCATCCCACCACTCCGCCTCCGCCAGCGCAGGCTGCGTGTAGTTCGTGTTGGCATCCACTGGGTGAGGGTGAGCCGTACCCAGGAAGCTCGTCGAGCACTTAACGAGGAACCCAGGCGTCAACTCGTCCTTGCGTTCGTTAAGGGCATATCCGGGGTTAGAGGTGGAGAAGTCGGCCCACGGGCTGATGAGGATGGCGCCGAGGAACTTTGCGCCCTCGGGGAGCGAGACAGCGGGGACGGACGGATGCGGGTGCGCGAGGTGCGAGAGCAGCGCAAGCGAGAGGTTGCCACCTGCAGAGTCACCGGCCAGGATGATGGAGGAGAGGTCGACACGGAGGTTTGTGAGGATGTGTGTCAGTAGCGCGGAGGCCTGAATGAGTTGGCGCGGGAACTGGGCGCCGGGAGCGAGGTCGTAGGAGAGGAAGAGGACGGAGGGGATCTCCTCGGCCGGGACGGAGTCACGGAGGGATTCGCGCAGCGTGTGTAGGTATGCGAATGAGTAGGGCTCAGCGGGGAGAACGTAGCCGCCGCCGTGTAGGTAGAGGATTATCTTCTTGGCGTTGCGTGGGCCCATCCAGTGCGCGCGAGTGCCATCCTGGAGGATCTCAGACTCGGGTGTCAGCTTGTGGATTTTGCAGTAGGCGGCGTAGATGTCGTCGGTGGGTGGTGCGCGGTATTGGTTTTGGTGTGGGGTGAGGCTGTCAACGAGGGCGCGGACGGCAGTGTACATCACATGCCTCTTAATGGTGGAGGGCGTTGTGGAGCGGTTTCGGAAGGGCGCGCCGAGGAGAGCAAGGATTGTTTGGGTGACTGGAGATGTTAGCACAGTCTTGGTAAATGTCTTGGTATACTGACCGACGCTGAGGAGCTTTGGAGTGAAGGCGAGCTTCTCGGTGAGGGGCATCTGGGCAAGAGCCGCCTGGTGGGATAGCTTTGACGACGACATGGTGCGATACCTTGCAAGGATGCAATTGGCACTGGTTATCGTAGGATATGAAGTGTAATGGAAATACAGACGGGGTGATTAGGTTGCTGTTAGATGATAGATGAATGAAGTCCGCAGTGGAGTTAATTGTCTTATTAACAGAAGTAAGCTGAAGCTGATCGACAGCCGGGCGCAGACCTCGGTTCCTGGGCGACATGACATGTATGACGCTTTCCCCGCATTTTGGGACAGACCCACTTTTATTTTGGCGGGGGTACTATGGAGAGGATCCGAACAGGCCCAGGCACCCTGAAACTATAATACGACCGCTCTAGAATTTATGTATATACACTACAAGTATTATCTTTTGGCTTTTAACGTTCTTATAACGTATAGTAATAAGATCTTCATGTACTATCATTTTACATACATTTTTTAGGTCCTGTTCGTGCTATATAATAATCATGGTATTACGTGCTAATATCATGATATGTCGTGCGTGCAGGCGGCAATTTAATGAGAACCTTAAAAGTCGGTGCCTAGGTGTTGAAACTCTCGACGCGTCAACAACGACACTATTTATGCTGAAAGCGACGTCGGGCTGGCTAACAATTGGTTCCAATTCTTCTGCCTAGAGGTTACAAATCATCTAATACGGATAAACCCCAGAACTTGGGAATAGTGCGTTGATGGGTGATAAGAGCGAGAACTTTCAATGCCTGTCAACATCAGGCTGCCATAAATAGAGACACTATTTAGAACCATTTCTCTACAGAGGATACGGAATTATAGTGGCTCTTCTACCTAAATATCTTTCGACGCCATGGCAACATATTCAGGTTTCGCGCATCTTGACTCGAGAGCGGACAATTCAACTCTGCACGTAGGCGATAATAGCTTTGGCCCCTTTTTCGAGCTCCCTGGTACCGCAACGTTTGATTTCACTCTTCTTTTCGAGGAGACAATTTTATCAATCTTACCATCGGCTGTATTGCTGCTTTTAATACCCACAAGGATCTTACAGTTATGGAAGACGCCCCACAAAGTTATTAGCAGCTATCTTCTGACGACCAAGATTGTAGGCGCTATAGTTTATTTTGGTAGACAATTGCTGACAAGTGATAGGTTATTCTTGCCGTCTTCAGTATTCTACAAGTCGCCAACGTCATTGGAGTGTCACAATCATCACTTCAAACTCGTGCTTCACTTGCTGCTGCACTACTTGCACTGGTAGCCACGCTCGGTCTATCCATTCTGTCATATGTCGAGCACAGTAAAAACGTCCGACCAAGCTCAATTATCAATGCCTATCTTCTTCTTACAGTACTATTTGATGCTGCACAACTTCGTACGCGGTGGCTACGTGGAGACAACCTGGCTGGGAATGGTATTGCGTCGTCCATTCTTGCCGTGAAGCTTTTTGTTCTCATATCCGAAGCGACAGAGAAGACGAGAATATTATTCACACCATATGCCGACTCTTCACCGGAGAACACCAGTGGTCTTTATTCTCGTGGGCTCTTCTGGTGGCTAAATCCGCTCTTTCGACTGGGATTTAGAAATGTTGTCAATGACGATGATTTACTTGCAGCTGATGGAGATCTGTTATCGAAGTCTCTTGAAATTAGATTCAACAAACATTGGGCACATCGTATGTCTCATATTCTCTTTATGGTTGTTTGCCAGGTACTAATACGCATATAGGCAGTAAATATCCCAGAAAGCACACGCTGGTATGGGTCATGTTCCGCATGATGCTGAAGCCCCTCACAGCTTCCGTGCTACCACGCCTGGCGTTGACATTCTTTCGATTCATGCAGCCCCTACTTATCAACAGCATCACCAAGCTTGTGAGAGACCCTGACTCAGAATCGGCGACTAACCGTGGCTGGGGCCTGACTGCTGCTTTTGGACTTGTCTACATTGGCCTGGCTGTGACTAGCGGTGCTTACCAGCATAAGGCAAACAGAATGACAACGATGGTCAGAGGCTCGCTTGTGAACGCTATCTATTCACAAACCTTAGACCTATCAGTTACTAGCCTTGATGAGTCGGCTGCCGTTACTCTGATGTCTTTGGATGTTGAACGAATTTGCACTGCTATTCAACCAATACATAATATATGGTCGAGCCCCCTGGATATCACTTTGGCAATCTGGCTGCTACAGAAGGAGATCGGTGTTGCTCTTTTGGGTCCATTATTTATCACAGCCTTGGCAATATCCGGCCCGTTTCTAATCTCAGGGCACATGGGAAAGGCTCAAAAGGCGTGGATCGAAAGCGTTCAAACCAGGATTGATACCACCGCAAAAATGCTACAAGCAATGAAGGGCGTCAAAATGCTTGGTCTCAACTCCAAGATGTCTAGCATTATCTCTAAGCTCAGACTAGATGAAATCGCCCAGTCTCTGAAAATGAGGAAGCTGTTCGTCGTCATGCTTGCCTTCGGTAATATGTCCGATATCTTCGCCCCAGGAGCTGCCTTTGCTATCTACGTGATAGTAGCCAACAGTAACGGACAAACACTTGATGTATCCTCGGCATTCACAGCGCTCTCACTTATTGCACTGCTGGTTGCGCCGATCCGCGCCATTGTGTTTTCAATTCCACCACTAATAGCAGCTATTAGCTGCTTTGATCGGATCGAGGCATTCATTTCCTCAGCGACCAAAAGGGATTATCGGATGCCTTTACAGGGCCAGCCAAGTAGAGTCACTAGATCGGATACATTTGCTACGGGCACAGCAACTGATCGTGATATCGAGTTGGAGGATTTCACGCCGCAGACAAACACGAATAGGTCGTCAGCCGTCGTCAATGTTAAAAATTTGACGCTTGCTTGGTCCCACGAGGGCAGCCCTGTCATTGACGACGTCTCTTTCAATGTTCAACCGGGCGATCTAACGATGATTGTGGGCCCCGTCGGATGCGGCAAGTCTAGCCTCCTGCGAGGACTACTTGGAGAAACTCCATCATCAAAGGGAAATGTTTACATTGACCGAGAACATGCTGCATTTGTTGATCAGGTTCCCTGGATCCAAAATAGCAGTGTTCGGAGCAACATCATCGGAGTCTCTATTTTTGAGCCTGAATGGTATTCAACTGTTGGTTATGCATGCGCTTTTGACACAGATATCGAAACACTTCCTGAGGGTGATAGTACCAAAGCAGGCTCAGCAGGGGCAGCACTCTCTGGAGGCCAACGGTTGCGCATAGTATGTTATGTTCCGCTAACCTCATTGCTATCGTTACTAACATTATACAGGCTCTTGCTCGGGCTGTGTATTCCCGACAACAATTATTGATATTAGACGATGTCTTCAGCGGACTTGATGCCATAAGTGAGGATCGTATTTTCTCACGCCTACTCGGAAAGGACGGGCTACTTCGTCGACTTGGCACAACTGTCATATTGGTCACACACGCTGCTCATCGCCTATCCTATGCTGATAACATCATCGCACTTACGAATCAAGGTACGATTTCAGAACAAGGAAAATTTGGAGACCTTATGGCGGCTAGTGGCTACGTTGCCAGTCTTGCGGCGCGACATATATCAGAAGACGGACATGCTCCACAGGAAGAGGCTGCTGTGGTGAAGGCAAAGATGGGTGACGATACGGCCCGACAAAATGCTGCAGATGATCTCGAACGCCCCATTGGAAACTGGGCCACGTATAAATATTATTTTACGAGCGCCGGGTGGCGAAACGTTGGAATATGGACGGGTTTGATGGTTTGCTACTCTCTGCTTCTGCAATTTCCAGGTAAGACTATTCTGTTCCCGGTTTAAACGCCTACTAACGATGAGAAGATCTCTGGGTCAAGTTTTGGACTAGCAGCATTGCTGTCCACGGCAACTCGGTCAACGGCCTTTACCTGGGCGTACTTCTTGCGGGAGAATTCATTGCCATGGCTACTCTCATGATATTAACCGGCATGCTCTTTATCATCATGATACCCCGTTCCGCAACCCATCTCCATGGAAAGCTACTCGATACCATTGAAAACGCTCCACTATATTTTTTTACCTCTACAGACGCAGGGCAGATTGTCAACAGGTTCAGCCAGGACTTATCGGTCATCGACGCGGAACTTCCAATTGCTGCGTTGATACTGGCAAACAACTTCTTCATGGCGATCATACAGGCGATATTTGTCTGTGTTTCGGCATCATACTTCTCTATTGTATTGCCGTTTGTCTTATTCGTAATGTACATGTTGCAAAAGTTCTATTTACGCACATCACGCCAAATCAGACTGATGGACCTCGAATCCAAGGCACCTCTCTACAGCAACTTCCTGGAGACACTGCATGGACTAGTCACCATTCGAGCATTTGGATGGACTAAGGATATGCAGAAACGAAATATGGCTTTTCTGGATGCATCCCAAAGACCGTTTTACCTTCTATTTTGCATTCAGAGATGGCTGATGCTAGTGATTGACCTGCTCGTGGCAGCGCTCGCTGTCATTCTGGTGGCATTGATAGTGCAGTTTCGCCACAGTGCTGATGCTGGTTTCGTTGGATTGGCACTTATAAACATCATGTCCTTCAACATGACTTTGTCGGCACTCATCATACACTGGACCGCAACCGAAACATCGTTAGGTGCTGTCTCCCGAATAAAGTCGTTCGTAGACAGCACTCGTTCCGAGAATCTTTCAGTGGAATCCCAAGATGTACCGCCAGATTGGCCATCAGAGGGAAGCATCGCTATCTCAAACGTCAGCGCCTCTTATGCACTTGGTCAATCTCGAGCTCTCCATAATATCAGTCTCACCATACCAGCTGGTCAGAAAATTGGGGTTTGTGGACCTTCTGGCTCCGGAAAATCCTCTTTCGTATCTCTACTCCTTCATATGCTCGAGATCAACAATGGATCAGTTACGATCGACGGAGTTGACCTTTCCATAACCCCGCGAAAGATTCTTAGAAACCGCCTCACGGTAATACCCCAGGAGCCGGTATTCCTCAAAGGCACTATCAGACAGAATATCGATCCCTTAAACCTTGCAGAGAACGCCTCAGTCATCGAGGCCCTACAAAAGGTGGGATTGTGGTCAATCGTTGCAGATGCTGGCGGCCTAGATGTATCCATGGAACCAGAAGATTTATTATCCCATGGACAACGCCAGCTGTTCTGTCTCGCACGAGCCATGCTGAGGCCCTCCAAAATCCTCCTTATCGACGAAGCAACAGCAAGCGTCGATCTACAGACCGACAGGCTCATGCAGAAGATCATCTCGGATCATTTCACTGACTGTACCATTATTTCTGTGGCCCACAGGTTAGAGACCATCAGAAATTTTGATAAGGTCGTAGTGTTTGAGAACGGACGAGCTGTGGAGTATGGTGAGCCAGATGCGCTTCTTGCAGATGAAGGTAGCAAATTTAAAGCGTTGTGGGGCTCATAAAAGGTGTTGTATTGCAGTGGACTTTAGACATCATTAGAGAGTAAATACTGTTCAGGGCATCTAGGATTGCGATGGCTATGTACACATCTATAGCGACTATGGCTACGGCCGCTCCACAGACCGCGGGCCCATCTCCTTTATATAGCCCAAATGAGCTAAATCATAAGTATCCACATGCGGGCACTCGTGATGAGGATCAAAGCAATCTTTCACCTGGCCAACCCGTACCTCATACAATCAGTATTAGCTGCCTAATCATCTCCAAACGGATTGTTTCCATCCTCATATAAAAAACTGTATAGCTCATCCTTGAGCCACAAGTCTCGTCCGGATTGGGAATGCTGAAACTCGCTGTTAATGGCTAGTGTTGGCCTTTTAACTCGTTCCTTCCAGTCCAGCGTGTCACGTATCTCCCGTGATAGCGTCTGGTAGCTGGTATTGATATCCATGAACACGATCGTACTCAGTTCAACCGACCGTAGAGTCTTCGGCAAAGATGCAAGCAGAGCCAGGAGATCGTCCTGCTTCACGTAAAAGCTGGCAAGGCCAAAGTGTTGAAGCCTTGAATAGCGAGTGGGTGTAAATATCGTTACGAGAGGAACATACCAGTCGCAATCATCGCCTGGCTCATACATGTGCATGGATATATCCGTGCTCAGGCTCAAGTGCTTTAAGCCTTGCCCGCCTGAAGCACCAGCCAGTGCACGTCTAAGAAGCCCAATGCAAAATATTTCCGCCTGTCTGTAGTGCTCATCCACGATGAGATCAAGCTGCAAGTGCGTAAAATTTGGGCGCGCAAGTACCGCCTCGAAGTTATCCGAGGTGCGATTTTCCTTCTCAAACACGCGCGAGTTTAGTCCCATCGTCCCCATCTCATTATCATCAATACGTAAGTCCATCACCCTGTAACAATCCCTACCCTCTGCTAAAACGCGCGTCACGGTCCGGAAACCCTGCCAGTCGTTGCCATCTTCGTCCCACTCGTCACATTCCGGTTGGCACCGGTCACCAGGGGGGTAGCCAAGTGGAAGGTAGTAGTTGAACCCGCGAGGGAAGGAGCGGATCATGGGCGTTTCGTACAATGGATTATACAATCCTTCATGTGTCGCCGCCGTTATGGTTATTCTTTTCAGCGCCGGGAAGGATCCGACGTATTTCTCTAATGCGTTGATATGTGCCTGCGAATCCCGGACATCGCGCTGCTGTTGCAGTAGCTCTTGATAGTATGCCCATGCCTCTTCCATAGGCATTTGCTCGGTAACCTGTTGTGCCCTTTCAACGAGGCTCGGCCTGTCCAAATCGCACTCGCGGTCGTCCATTATATGGTAAATATTTTCCCGGCAACCTATACGAAACCATCCTGGGACGTCGCCTCTCCAATCAATCCCATTCTCATCCCTTCCCTCGCCCTCGTCCACGTAGTCTTGATATTCATCATCTGATCCGTAGAGAGCCTCCACTTCACTGCGCGGCATAGGACGGACATACAGGAGCGCGTCGTCCCAGATTATCTCGGTGATTTTAGCACGAAAGACCTCGTGATTGGCAATAGCAGTAAAAACCTCAACATTGCGCGGATTCGCAGATATAAAGACACGATCAAGGCGCAGATCCACTGTTTCTGAGAAAAAACGGCAGGTGAGACGCAGATTCTTGATGGTGCTGTTGGGAACCTGATCGACAATTATCTTGACAATTTCAGGCGGAAGCCGAAGCGCCGGACTAGCATGATTTGGGACCTCTGCGGTTTCTGGGTTTGAAGATGCCATTTACTCGAGAGATTGCTCTCTGCGGTATTGGATTTGGCGGGTGATTGTAATGTACAGGAAGAGTATGGCTCGCCTGTCTACGTACAAATAATATTGAGCCTTGGTAGGACCCTACTAGCGTTTTAACGGGGTTGCCGTTCCTTGCCCTTCAACCTTATTTTGATCACCAATTGCCAACATCAATACTGCTTATGCGGCTTATACTATATGGATTTATGAGAACATAAGATCCGTTATTTTATAATTACAATGTCGATCTACCGCAGTCGTCTCAAAACTCCCAACCCTAACTATACCTTAACAGAAACATAGTAATCAGGCCACAAGTTGAGACAGTCAGGTCCAACATCCGGGTTCCACTTATAGAAATCCGCTAACCCGGTTTCATGGCCTTCGGCGTCGATCGCGCATTTCAGCTTATGTACGTTATTCAGGCGCCTTGCTCTTATTTTCTAGAAGCCTTTGTGTACGACTGATTCGGCAGACCCGTTCCGCCTAGGCAGTCCGTGCCGAGTGAGCTGAATGATGCGCCCGATGTGGGGCCAGTGAGTGATAGGACCGCCGGAGAGAGGTGTGTGAAGGAGTGGAGAGGCAGATGATAGAGGCGACGGGGGGCGCGCAGGAGGAGGAGGGGGGGAGTGAGGCTACGCCGCGACCGAGTATTATGGCTAAGCCTGAAGGATGGGGGAAGTGGAGTAGGCGCTTGGAGGAGGCATGCTAGGTTGGGAGAGGGCGACTCTGTGCCTTCGTAAGCGTGAAGTCGGGAGTCTAGTGTGAGAATTAGTATTGAAACTAGATTAGTAGTGGGTGGACTGACTTGCTCGATTTATTTACGGAAAGGAGGGGCCTAGGGTGGGAGTATATTTTATCGGTAATCTAGGTGGATTTAGAAGGTCTAGCGGATTTACGTGTAAGTTGGGTGTATAGGTTATAGTTGCATTCCTGAGTATAACTATAGACTTTTGTCAATCGGTACTGTAGGCGTTAACCATTGTCATAAGATTGATTGAATTGAGGGATATACATACTGATCATACTCGTCTCATGCGATTGGAGAGATCTTCGACTTCAGCTTGTGCACAATTTCGTCCCATCCTCGATACCCCACCCTTTCTTTGGATTCCGCCCACCACAATGCCGTGTGGCCATCATTGTCCCTTAAATTCACATCAACATTTTCTTGCTCCACAAATACCCTCACAGTCCCTCCGAAGCCAGATCGCGCCGCCCACATCAGCGGCGTCAAGCCCTCATTATCCTTTGAGTTGACATCAACGTCGTCCCTCTCCATAAGTAGCTTCACAGAGCTTTCTTGGCTATATTGTGCTGCTGCATAGGATAATGGCGTTCGGCCATTGTCGTCCTTCGAGTCGGCTTTAACATCTTCCCTACTTGCAAGCAGCTTTATAACTGCGCTTTGGGTATTGTGCCATGCTGCCCATGATAGCGGAGTTTGGCCACTATTGTCCTTAGAGTCAGCATTGACGTCGTTACGTCGTACCAGCAATGCCACAGTCTCGTTTTTACCACATTCCCCAGCCCATGATAATGGTGTCCGACCGTCGTTGTCCTTAGAGTCAGCATTAACGTCGTCCCGTTCTACCAACAGCTTTACAATTTCTGTGGATCCGTGTACTGCTAAAAATGATAATGGGGTCCGACCATTGTTGTTCTTTGAGTCGGCATTAACATCATCCCGTTTTACTAGCAGCTTTACAATTTCTTCAGACCCTAGCCGTGCCGACCATGATAATGGGGTCCAACCATCGTTGTCCTTAGAGTCGGCATTAACGTCGTCTCTTTCTACTAACAGCTTTACAATTTCTTCGGTCCCGTTTGCTGCTGCCCATGACAACGGGGTCCGACCATTATTGTCCTTTGAGTCGGCATTAACGTCGTCTCTTTCTACTAACAGCTTTACAATTTCTTCGGCCCCGTTTGCAGCTGCCCATGACAATGGGGTCCGACCATTATTGTCCTTTGAGTCGGCATTAACGTCATCTCGATCTATAAGCAGTTGCATAATTGCCGCTTGTCCATGCTTTGCTGACCATGATAATGGTGTCTGACCGTCGTTGTCCTTAGAGTCAGCATTAACATCGTCCCGTTCTGCTAGCAGCTTTACAATTTCTTCACTCCCGTTCGCTACTAACCAAAATAATGGTGTCCTGCCATAATTGTCCTTTGAGTCAGCATTAACGTCATCCCGTTCTACTAGCAGCTTTACAGTTTCTTCATGGCCGTACACTGCTGCCCCCATTAATGGTGTCCGACCACGAGTGTCCTTTGAGTTGGCATTAACGTCATCTCGGTCTATAAGCATTTGCACAATTGCCGCTTGTCCATGCTCTGCTGCCCACGATAACGGAGTTCGGCCTAGATAGTCTTTCGCCTCAGCGTTACCAACCTCACCTGGTCCTGCTAAAAGCACTCCTAATAAGTATTGCAGCCCGAATCTCGCTGTTAGATGTAAACCCGTAGGGTTTATCCGGGGAGGTCCTTTGGTAGTAGAACTGTATCGAAGAATTCTTCTTAGTCCGGGCATAGAATATGCAAGATAGGACATTAATTCCCTGTCTTTTAGGACAGTAAGAGCTAAGTCTAACACCTCCTCTTGTACTGACATTGCATGCTGTGGCCAGTGTTGAGAAGCATACTCAAAAAAGATATATGTTTTAAGCATATCTTGAAAATGTTTGATGTCAGAAACGCTAGAAGTGCCGATCTTAAACGGGTCAAATGAAAGATAGGTAAGACATGTTGTTACAATGTCCTGCTGAGCAGTGGGGTTCCAATCCTGTCTAATTCGCAAGAAATATTCCTGCGTAGTGTAATGGATGAGGCGGATTATATTGCTGTTATCGTCAACTGTGACCAGGCCAGCGCAGAACGATACAATATCATCCACGTCTTCGAAGTTGTCCGTATCTAGGTCGGTATCGCCAGGATTAACTGCCAAAGCGTGGCATAGTTCCTCTGCAGTTAGTGGTCGCTCTGCATATGAGATCCACGTTAGAACTCTCTTTGCGAGCTCGCTACAACCCTCTTGTTGAGCCTCTATTCTCTTTATCGCATCGTCATAGGCCCTTTTTAACGCTTCCTCGCCACTAGCAAGCCCCTTCAGCATAGCTCGAACCTTGGATTTAGTCGTCTTATCGAGGAGTGAATCAACATGAAGACGGGCTAGTAGAAACCTAGAAAAATAGTCAGAGATAAAAATAACTTGGACTATGAAAGGGGCAATACTAACATTCCATCTACAGCCTCAACAATGTGCTCTTCTACTTCTCTCTTCAGCTCATCATCACGCTGAACACACCTATGAAGACGGGGAATCTGTCCTTTGACAAATTCTGCCACGTCTTCAGGGCTTGCTCGAACCTCTAATTTTGGTGCCCATTCAAATTGTTCCTCTATTTCCGGAATGAAGCGCGACGTAACCATTAGTCGTATGTCCCCATCATTCTGTAGGTCCCGGAGCCTTTCTAAGAGCCGAAGGGGGGTTTTGTGCTCATCCGAGCACTCATCGAGAGCATCAACCACAATATATACAGTTGAGAAGCTTTTTAGCGTAACTTTCAATGTATTTGAGATTTCGTCAACACTGGCCATTGTCCCCCTAGCATGGTGGAGCTCATAAAGGGCATTTGCTGCCACTGGGTCTGACGGCTGTGCCTGCACCAGCTGCTTGAGAATTGCGGATAACAGACTCAGTGTGTTCTGCTCCGACTGCACCTTATAGTTGCAAAAGACATATGCAACTCCAATGTTATCGTTGTGGGTAGTTTTATACAGGTGGTCAACTGCTATGGCTGATACCATCGTCTTGCCAGCCCCAGGAATTCCAGGACAAAACAAAGTTTTCTCTATCCCAGAAAGCCAGTTGTTAAATTCAGAAGATTCAAGAAACCACTGGCAAGTTCCCGTCTGCCTCCTGGCTATGATATCAGACAGTTGGGAGGGGAAGTCGGTTGATGATATCCACTGGAGGAGTTTATGATTCTGCTGCCTGTCTTGGCCAACCTGAATCTTTTTGATTCCGTCATGTAACACTGGCATTGAGCATAGGACTGCACTCATATCGATTTTCAGTTCTTCATTGCTGTTGTAAATCTCAGCCAAGCAGTCTTTAATTGCTCGAGACAGTTCCCTAAGAATATTAGTATATTTTAATTTTATATGGGCTGCTCGATATGAAATAGGCACTCACAAATGGTCCAACTGCAACGCAATCAAAATCAAGCTTTTTATACGTTCAATCTGCAACAAAATACTCGCAACGTCTTCCTTCACAAACTTCCACAACAGCATATTCCCCATCTTCGCCAGTCCCTCCCCACCCTTAATCTTGCGCTGAAGTCTATCAAGCGCAGCCCCATACTGACCTAAAGGCCCATCCGGTTTCCCCAGCGCTTCAACAGCCGTATACCAATCCTCGGACTTTGCTTTCCCTTCACCGAGCCGGCATATCAGATTAGTCAGGAGGTCCGAGAGACTCTGCGCTTCCTTTGCGAAACGCGCCTGGTCGCTTGGGGCGCCTGTGATATCGTTCACGTAGGACACTAAGGTCGCTGTGGCCTGTAGGATAGCAATGGTGCTTGCTGTGATGCTGAGGGGGTCCATGGTTTGAGATTTAACGCACAGTACAGCACAGTACAGCGGCACAGAGCTCTTGAGTAGCGTCGAGGGGAGGCTAAAAAGCGGATAGACGTCGCTAATATATGATGCTGGAAATCGTAGCTATTGAATCGAAGGGAAGGTCGCAAGGCTCTATCGTGACGTTTCGATGTTGGGGCTGAGTCGAGTTGACAGCCTTACTGCAAGTGCTAACCTATCTGCACATCCGCGGAGTGCGTGCTTAAGAAAATGCCAAGGGAAAGTGAGGAATTATGAAGAATTTCCTATCATTTTCCTGGAAACACAAAACATGATTAATAGTATGGTAATAATAGTAGCTATAAACCTTTCCAGTGCTGGGGGAAAATATAGAGAAGAATTGACATCTTTACTAATAAAGTAAAGAATTAATTATATGCATTTTCCCATTGCAAAATAAAATATAACATTCTCCCTATTATTTCTTCTGCGAATATAAATAATAATTAATAGCGAGGCAAAATAATAAATCAAAATAATAATGACCCCAAGCCCTCTCTATAATTTTTTTTTAAAGCCATCTCTTCCCCCTCCTCTAATACCAAGGCAAAAATGGGAAGAAAAATAGACTTCACTTACAAAGTTGAAGAATTACACGTACGTATTTTCCCGAATTATGCGAGCACAGCACGCGCACACACCCCAAAAAACCCCCATCCCAACTAACCTCGGCGCAGCATTATCACCACCACCACACCGCCCACACCACCCACCCATCTCCTCCTCCTCTTCTCATCTCACCACCCACCCACACCACAACCAACCCTCACTACTGGTGGTGGGTGGTGTGCATCGATGAAGGGGGGATGGTGCGCTGTCAACGTGGCGCGGGCCGGTAGGCGGTGCCGCTGGGTACCTGCGGTGTGTGTGGGGTTTGTGGGTGTGGGTGTGTGTGGGGATGAGCGGTGAGGTCTACTTGATATTGAATATTCAATACTTGACATGAGAAATGAGATCGGGTGGGGATGGGGGATATTGGACGGAGATGAGTGATCCGGGAGGAGAGGTTATGGGATTTAGGGATATGGAGCATCGGATGGGATGAGACGTCTGAGCGACTCTGTCTCTGTCTCTCCTTCTCCGAGTCTGTCTAACTGGCGGCTGTCTATGCGATTCAGGCGGATACACAGCGAGCGAGGTAAGGTAAGACGCGCTCCTCCCCGCGCAAGACCGTTGAAAAATCATTAAAACCACCCAAAAAGTGGGACATCCCTACTCCTTCCGGTAGTTATATCGGCGATTATATTTACAACAGAGACACAGGCTCCGAGACTCTCGGAATCGCGACTCGCCGTTGTCTGTCAGAGATGTCACGTGTGGACCAGATCGCCCTGCGCTGGGCTGAGATGTCGTGCGCTGTCGGAGTCTCGTCGAGGAGCACAGGATCTACGAGAATTGTATGGAGGTGCGAGGATGTACGACCTATCGCGATCCTATCAAGATCCTACTCGCGTGCGCAACCTTGGCTATCTATCCTATAGCATCCAGCCTCGCTGCACGTGGATGAACAACCTAGGATACCTCCCTCCTCCCAACCTACCAACATACAGCATCTCACTAACAGCTAACAGACAGACAGACAAACTGACCTCCCTACCTCCCCAATCCTCAGCGCTTCCAATCTAACCCGCCAACAGCCACACCCAGAACAAGTGTCACACTCTAACTCGCTCCCTACCGGCGTCTGTTACTGCACTGCCATGCATCCCATCCCTCACACTGAACTGCACGCACTACGAGTAAGCGTCAGTCCGCGCCGATGTCCGTCTTGGCCCCCCTGTGTCGTGCCTGGCTATACGTGCGTGGGTGTGTGCGTGAGTGCGTTCGGCAGCGCCAGTCGCGACGGTAGATGGAGAAGAAGGAAATATCGGGTATGGCCACCTCATCTCACCTCACCCTTCTCACCTGTAGTGGTCCGTCAGTTCGTCTGTTGTGGTCACCCTCTCCTCTACCGTGGTGGTCCCTCTCCTACCCCCCTCTCTCTGCCGTGGTCCCTCTCGTCCCCGCTCCACCACTATTTTTCCGGGGAAGGGAAAGCGGAACGGTGAGTGTGTGTGGGTAAGGTAGCACAACCAACCCGTCTCCGGCAGCGAGGCAAAAAAAAGAGTGGAATGCGGGATTAGAGAGCAATGCGGGATTAAGAAAACCGAAAACTGAGGGGGATAGGGCAATGAGGGGAGCAAGCAGAGGGTCTCTTCTTCCCTTCCTTTCCGTTCCCTTCCCTTCCGCTCTTCCTAACTCGCAGCCGGCCGGCTTTTGTTAAAACCGGCGATGTCATAATCCCCCCTCCCCGCATCTCAAACGAACCTCGCTCGCTCCAGACCAAGCAACCACGTCATCGCCGCCTTTTCAGCGAGGTTCTAGATGCGCGGCATGGACGGGCGCTATACCGTTTTCCGCGGTGCCGGCTTTGTGGGCGGAGGAGATGGGGAGCTACCGCGGGTGTTCCCTCGTCCCCTTTCGCTGTGTCTCGCTGGCTTTTCTGGGGTTTGGGGGGGGGTGAGGAGGAGGATAGGATGTGCTGGTGAGTGTTTGTAGAGGGGAGGTAGAGGAGTTGGGGAGGAGGGTACTGTTGTGAGCGTGCATGTACCTGGTATGAGCCAAGACGGTAAGAGGGAGTTCGTTGTATTGGGAGGAAGGGGGAAGGGGAGGGGAGAGAGGGGCTATTTTTGGTGGAATGGGTGTGGGAGTACGGTGAGAGAATACATGCTGCGTGCGTGTAGGACATAGATGGTACAAATGACACTATATGGATATGGAGTACTTGTGAGACAGCGAATGCGCGACGGGTAAAGAAGACAGGGAAGAAGAGGGAGAAGAGGGCGAAGAGGGCGAAAAGGGAGCAGAAAGAGTGGAAAATATAGTGAATTAATAACAGGGCGAGCCATATTTTTTGTTGGGCTGGGCCTGTTGTAGTGTGTCTGGGAGTGGTTGCATGTATCTTTTGTATAACAGGTACGAGGGGACTGGCGGCGGGTGGGTGCAGGAGTTGGGTACTACTAAGTAAAAGTTACTTCTAGGAGTGAGTGAGTGTCTGCATGTATTTTTTGTATAATAGGTACGAGTAGATCAGCTGTGGTTGGGTGTAGAAGTCGAGTACTACTAAGTAAAAGTTACTTCTAGGACTGAGTGAGTGAGTGACTGCAGGTATCCTTTTGCTAACAGGTACGAGTAGATCACCTGCGGCTGGGTGCAGGCTCGGGTACCACTAACCAAATGCTACTTCTAGCTTCGGGGTCAAGGAACAAAGAAACCTTCTTAGTAGGTCTTCACCTTCTTCCTCCTTCAGGTCAACTTCGTCACTGATCCAACAAACAACCAACTCACCAACCAACCATACAAATAATTAATACACACGACCAACTATCACGACTACAGCATCATCAACAAACAACAAACAACGACAAACCTCATCGTCGACCCATCATCATCCAGCGACAGCGACCTTCATCGACTCATCTGCGACATCAAATACCCGCATTGGCCCCATACACGAGACACCGCTTGCTGACCTACAGTACTGCCCTACCAAAAACACCAAAAACACTAAAAACACACTACTGGACCTTCGGTACATATACCAGGAGAAGACCATCTGGCAGCTGCTACGTCAACCCTTTCCACGCGCAACACCAAGAAGAACAATACCCACAGAACCTGGAAGAACGCACAATATCAATCATCACGAATACCCTCCAACTGCCGGCTTCAATCTACGAAAATCGAATCTACCGACCACAAGTTGTCTCCCTCTCGTGTCGTCAAGTTTCAGCCTAGAACCAAGCAAAAGCCGGTCCCGTTATCGATAACAAAAAGTTGATCAACTCTGCTCCCCAGATGGACGGCGAGCATTGGGGATCATCACCCGCGGAGACCCAGAAGAGGCGTGAGTTGTTATAATAGGAGAGGAGGTAATCGACACCACACACACCGGCCCGTTGGGCATTGTAATTGCCACCGTCGCCCGGTGTTGAGACCGGAAGACGGCACGACGTCGAACACACACACACACACACACACACACCACCACGCTGGCTGAGCCGAGTGAGGAGGACAGAATGGAGGACAAGCCGATGAGGAATCCGAGCCAGGTGCCGGAGATGACACAGGCTACCCCGTCGAGTATGGCTTCGAAATCAGCCAATCCCTCGACGACATCACCTACACAGACCCGGAAATCCTCGCACTCACCTGCACCGGGCACGAAGAAACTCATCAACTCACAACCACCATCGAATACAGCATCACCGAAACCGTCTCGTGAACCGTCACCAGCTAGGCCGACGGTGAGATCCGCCACCGTCAGGACAGGAAATGGCCGGAGGAAGAGCAGCCAGGAACCGAGCCCGTCACGGTCGGCTAGTGCTACAGCTGCGAATATGCCATCGAGTGCGGCAGTGCAGAGAGCTCTATCAACAGCGAATACACCCCTTCTGAAGCCTTCGATATCAGATACTGCCATCGTAGCTCCACAACCACAGAAGATTACCCTCCCGACAGAATTCAAAGACGCCCCGAGATGGCCGATATCACCACGATTGAAGTCGCCGCCACCAATCAACAGACCAACCGGCATGGCGAGGAAGACGGACCAGGAACTGCCACCGATCAGCACGCTGCGGTTCCAGACGTCGAATGAGAGTGCGCAGTCGGGGTATACGGACACGGATTACGATGAGTCGTTAGCTATGTCTGGCATCCGCAGTCCGGGTCGCGGAGTCAGCACGAGCGCTACAACATTAGAGACTGTGCCGGAGAGCAGCCAGCCCGGCAGCCCTGGGATTGGGATGGGTCTGGATCGCTCACAGGAATGGAAGCAAGGAGGCTTGCCAGAAGAGCAGATCGCGATTGATCAAGCGTTTACCAAGAACATGAAGTCGTCACCCGCGGCAGCTACGACGGACAGCGGCAGCGAGAGCGGCGAGAAGAAGGGCGAGATCAAGCTCAGGCATACAACAGGCGCGAATACCACACCCCGACCTCATGCTGCGCAGTTGGCAAAGCAAGCTAGTTCCAGCGCTCTGGGAGGCAAAAAGGCAGCAGAAGCCTCTGCGACGAATAACATGACGGTAGAGACCGAAACGGTCAGCTCGATTCCCCAGGTTGCTGTCGGTGGTGGCACCGGTACTGTTAACGGCAGTCTACGCACGAAGCCCAGCTCCGAGACCATCCGCCCCAAGAAGGAGAAGCGCAAGACGGCTCGCAAACCCCACTCCGTCCAGAACGGCGTTGGTGAGACTCCCGATTCCTCAAGTCATCACCGATCCCCCAAGCCGCCGCGCTTACACCACCACCCCTCTCTCCGTTCCATTTCCACGACAGCAAGTGCGAAATCATCTCCCAGTGAAAGTTCACGCCCCGCCACAGCGCTCGGCCACTTCTCCTCTCCCTCCAGTCCCCCACTAACTACGGGACTCTCCGAATTCCGCATCCCCAGCCTCCAAGCCATAGGCAGAAGACTAACGAACCCGCGCGCAGCATCCTCAAAAGCAGATATCTTCGAAGCCAAGATCGCCTCAGCAGTCGACGAAGCAAACTCCTCCGACTCCGATGAGACATTCGTCTACGAATCAAACCCCCCCGACCATGAGCGCCCGCGACGCTTCCACTCCCGCACTCCCAGCACTACATCCATGGCCTCGCAATCGCAAGCTGATCTCCGCCCTGGCCCGCCGAGCCGCCTCGCAAATACGCTGGATGGCTCGAATGGCCACAGCGTCGCTATGAAGAAGAGTATGAAATTCGCTTCCTCCTTTGCTCCTCCACCTACTTCGGATGCAGCGACCGACGACGATGCGTCTCAGCGCGCTCTGGGGACGGGGAGGGGAACGATAAGACATCATCATATTGGACGCTGGGGGCGGAATAATAATACCAACTCCCACGCCTCACTCTTTGATGCCGAGTCCCCCTTTCCTCACGCCACTAAGCCGTCGAAATTCGGCAACTCGGCGTCGATGCGCCAATCTTCTCGACCGACCAGCCCGCGCGTCGGCGCTAACGGGAGGGGTGTCAATGGGAACGGCACAGTCCGCAAGGGTGGCTTCGCGCCTACGTATGATATCGATGATGGTGCAGGAGCGGATGATGAACGCACACCCCTCGTTGGATCGGGGACAAGGTCAACGCGCTCGCGACACCGTAGGAATCCACCACCCTCGCAACGGCAGCGCAATTCTCGCTCGCCGTTTGGGGCGTGTCTCATACTGGGTGTGATGTTCGTCCTTGTCGTCTCCGGCGCGCTGGCACTGCTGCTGGGGACTGCGCAGCCGTTGGGTGGGGTGAGGATCGCGGCGCTGAGGGATGTATTGGCGAGTAAGACGGAGCTGTTGCTTGATGTCGATGTTGTGGCGAGGAATCCGAATGTCTTCGCCGTCGGCGTGGATAAACTCGATGTCAGCGTCTACGCGAAATCTCGGTACGCAGGGGATGAAGCTCTCTACGCCCGAGCTGCTGGCGACGGCGCCGCGCTGAGGTACGGAGTTCGTGGCACCTCCGGGGAAGGCGGGGAGGTAGTGCACACCCGCGACGACTCGCCGTGGGATCCCTACCCACCTCCTCCATCCGACACACCCCTCCTCCTCCTCGGGCGGCTCACAAGCACAGATACCGCGCTCTCCTTCCCGGCGTCTCCATTCCGACACTTGGCGTCCTTATCTACTGCTGCGCTCCGTCTACCTGATCCGGGGAACTCGACAGAGGGACGCGCGAAGTGGGACCACATCCTTAAGGGGGGTCATAGCTGGGAACTTATACTCCAGGGCGTGGTTGAGTACCGGATTGGTTGGTTTGGGGGGTGGGGCGCGGGGAGGAAGA
>JPKD01000431.1:0-18561 GCA_000750935.1 Pseudogymnoascus sp. VKM F-4519 (FW-2642)
TAGAAGTGGATGGAGAGCAGCAGGGTTAATACCCTTTCTCCTAGAAAGAGTACTGGCTAACCTTCTACTTTAAGCAGTTGAGCTACCTTGTACGCCTCAGAACTCAACCCTAGTTGGTAGCTTGGACTTCTCAGTACTTCGAAGTTCTCCCCCAGATGGAACTGAACTTAGGCATGCAAATTCAGTCTTTAATTCAACTATGGCTAGCAGTAACTCCCCTGCTTCACCTGCTCGGCGTTATGCTAAGCGAATGACTAGGCTAGTTGAAAGTCAGAATGCTGAGCTTACCATTCTTCGGAAAGAGGTGAAAGAGTATAAAGAGATGCTTGAAACAAGGAAGAAAAGGACTAATGGCAAGAGAATTAAGTTGCAGGGCGAATTTGTATTCAGTACTAAGGAAGTGTTGAACATCGTACGTGAGGCAGACTTGAAGTCTACTGAGAAAAGACCACGTGGAAGGCCACGTAAGCGACTAATTAAAGAGGTAGAAGAGGGAGAGGAAGAGGAGGAGGAGGATATTAATTCTAGCTACTCAGAATCTGAATCAGAGGAGTGTGTGGCGCGCAGGACTAGATCTAGCAGAGTTGAATAAAAAAAGTGTCCCGCTTCCCAGTCTGTCCCGCTTCCCCACAAGTTACGTTAGCGTATATTAATTAAATTAATTTGAACCCTCTCCCACACCTATTCACTTATAATAGGGACTAATAGAGCTTTTGTTATATTTGGCCAATTTAGAGTGGAATTCTTACATTGCTTTACTATAAACTCTGCTTCTTCTTGCTTTAGCCTGTAGTATTTATGTTGTAGAATATTCTATGTTTTTGTCCAGCCTGCATGTAGAAGCCGCAAGTGTTTGTTAATAATAGTATTAAATGCTTCACTTTCTAGAACTACAGATTGTAGACTCTTAAACCTAGAGTTAGGCTTTTAGTAGAGCTTATTATGTATAAGCATAAACTCTGTTTGAGCTCAGTGTTTTAATTGTGACTCTGCTTAAGTTGTTGGCTTTAACAGTGGATTCTCAAGATAAAGGCATAATTGGCGGTATTTTAAGTAGTCTAGCCGCTCTCTATTAACATAGCTAAAGCTATGAATATAGGTCTGAAAAGCAGTGCGAACATCTTGAGGGAATGGATTAATATGTGCAATAGACAAATATCTTAAGGGAACGGATTGATCTGAACAATAGTAGGGTCCATTTTAATAGTTGAAGGTTAACGTTATAATTCTATCTACAATATCCTATACTAATACCCCTCATATTGGGCAGCTATTCGTGGTTGGGCCGACTTCATATTCGCGGTTGGGCCGGAACAAATATAACCTTGCTTGCCGGCGGATTTGAATACACGTCATCAAATTCAAGAACTCAGAATCACCTTTAGTCCAACTTGAGAGACACTAAACCTCAAATAAAAGTAATGGCGTCTCATCGTTGCCTATTCCCACAATCTGGGAAGCTGTTTCCAAGGGTGCATCACTTAAAGAGACATGAAACAATACACACAGGTGAAAAGCCATACACGTGTTATGAGTGTCTAAAGCCGAAAGCTTTCAGCCGATTGGATAACCTCAGAGTACATAAAAAACTACAATCAAAGAGCAGCAGCAGATATTATCGCCCAGTTCCTGTGTCTGGCGCTTCAGAAAAGCTGCGTTTGAATCCGCACAAGGAATCGCTGATTACAAAGGTGGACACGAATACCTCGCCGGTTATAATAGAAGACAAACCCAATCTGGAGCACTGGATGAATGCATGTGCTCATGATATTACAAGCAACAGCGTAGACTGGGCCCAGTTACTTGGTTGGGATCCACTTTGGACTTAGGGAGAGTGAATGCAAGGGATTTCAGTTGTCTGTATTTTCCGAACGTGGCCAACCTTGCGTTGCTTCTGAGGCTATTATAGAAGGTATTCGGTTCATAATTTGTACTCAAGTCCTGTAGGCTTAACTTGGCTGAACTTAAACTGATGTATTGATGCTCGACTATTCCTCTCATTGACTTTGTGCAAATAAGCTCACAAAGCCAAAGACCCAGCCTTCTCACCGAATGGCGAGACCAAATGCATGCCCTTTGAAACCCTGCCAAAGAGTTAATTCCCTCTATCCAAAGGCATCTATATCTCGCCCATCAAAGCCCAGTTATTCTGGCTGAAAGTCTAGTTCCTGCATTTTTACTCCATCATCCAAGTGTGCACGAACAAGGGCTCGAAGATGATCTCTGAGCTTGCATGTCCCGGATACTACGTTATGTCAGCATTACGGATAGTTATATAAGGTGTCTTACCTATAACAAGCATCCTGCCTCTCTCCTGGGTTTCTTGCACTCTTATAATATGCTTCCCAGTCGACTCAACTTGGAGGATCTCTTCAAGGTTTGCGGTGCCTGGATACATAGTCGCACGTTTACCGAAAGGAACCTTGTCGCCATTACTCGACTCGAGGTAGATTGAGATACAAAGGATCTGTCTCAAGTCAGCAAAACATCTAGGGTATGAACAACCATACGCACATAACCGTCGTCCAAGGTGTCATCAACTAAGGCACTGTTTAGTAGAGACTGCGCTGCCAGGCCAATATCTGAATTTGTCAGCTCTTGTAATACAACTCCCCATGTCAAGGCTAACCAAGGTTTTGGACCTGCCACACCAAGTGGACTCGGCGCGTGCGAGCTTTGCAGGTATTATAACCGTGGATGAGCTTGCGAAGGTAGGGCAGCTGTGCGGCGATTCCGAAGCCCGTTGCGACCATAAGGACCGTCTCATACTCCCCGACTGGTACGCTAATCCCATGCGGTCCGCTGAACAGAGCCAGGCGAGGCACGGAGACGCTCTTATCAAGCGTCCCATGGCTAAAGAGTTCACGAGTCAGGCCTCTCCGCGGTTGGATGAAAAGCTCCAGTGTGTCCTGTTTTCCGTCGGCCAAGCTGATTACTAAGAAAGGATGGCTTTGCAGGAAAGACCAGAAACTGACCGGAGGGAATCCATAAGTTGATGTACTGGCCAGCCTTGACCTCTATGGGCCGAGACATTGTCATCCGGACCATGGCCGTCTGGTCGATGTGAGTGATGAAGGCCCTAGGGAAATGGCGACCCCATGCTTTGTTTCGAAACATCACGAGGCCGCATTGAAAGGCGAGCAGTGCGGCGAATACCTCTGCGAAGATGTAGACATAGCGCCAGTTGAAGTTCGACTGGGATATGAGATGTCGTACAATGGAATACACTACGAGTGAGGCCAGAGCTTGATGAGTGCGGAGGAAGATCTCGTAGGAGGGTTTGCGGAGGAAGGGAATCGAGAGGAGCATGAGAAGACACAACGCCGACCCGCCCTGTAGTTTGTCAGACATGATCATCTCGGATATTGAAGGTTTGGGAACAGACGATTAGTCCATAGAGATTCTCTGGCACGCGTAGAGAGAAGCTGACACGGCTAGCAACCACGATAAGGATGTGGAGGAGCATAAGAAAGAACGACATTGTGCCTGCCGAGCGATGAACCATTCGCCACGACTTCAAAGAGACACCAAACAGATTTGAGAGAAAGCTAAGATGGGTTCCGAGGAATAGTGGCATCATGTTAATCAGGGCTAGGTTAGCAGCACGGAAGCCAACTTTCGTGGTCGTCAATCTCCAGAACTCGAGGCAGGAAACGTTGGCTGCAATGTATGCAGTGTGCAGGACGAAACCTGCTAGAGTCCATGGGCCGAGAAGTGAGTGGCGGCGGAGGATCTGCGGATACGTCAGGTATTTAGACTGCCATAGGACGAGGTGTTCGATAAATTGCACGAAGTGTGGGCGAAGGGTGAGGAGAAAGAGAATGGTGAAGATTCCGCCTGCAGCAATAACATAGATGTAAGTGGCCTCCATGATGAATTTAATGAGTGAATGTGAAGGTCATCAAGTGGAAAGGACGGTTGGGTTGGAGAGACTTAGTTGAAGCGCAGACAGAAGAACAAAGGACCTCGAGACAGTTGCGCAGAGAATCTTGTGGAAGAAGGTGGAAAGAGTTAGTCTCTTTCACTGTGAGTCTCTTTCACCATGAGGAATAGGTAGCAGAAATGAGCTTGGGTCAACTGGGAAAAAGGGATCATCTAGAAGACCAGCGACAGGGGATAATCGGATGGTAGAAGAGGGGATAATTGGATGGTAGAAGAGGGGATATTCGGATGGTAGAAGAGGGGATATTCGGATGGTAGAAGAGGGGATATTCGGATGGGGATAATCGGTGGTACAAGAGAGGATAATCGGTTCATCCAGAAGACCAGGATGTCAGACATGGCGGATGTGGGGCGGTGGGGCGGTGGGGCGTGGACTAGCAGCGTGCAATAACTTAGAACATGATCAAAATTTAAATTGATGGATCCAATCCCCCACGACATATCTAGGAAATAACTATTTCTAGGACGTAGATCGTTGAAGCATTTCAGCTTCATCTGCTTTCAGTCCTGATTGAGGGCATGCTCAAGTCCCAAAATTGTTGGGTCAGAAATTATGCACTGCAGGAATAGTATCTGCGTGCAGTAACTTCAGCTACAAAACCCAACCCCGTAAGAACCTCTTTCTGGCTACCATGTCGCAGTAGTGCATGCTGGTAATGTTAGCCCGCAACTCTCGATCTAAAAGGGCTAGTTACTTCTCTCAACTCGCGTGCGGACGCAGCCGACGTTGTCTCTGAAAGGAATGTGACGGCGTCGGAGTCTGAAGGCCAACGATCCAAGTTTTCTACCCCAACTGCCCCATTGTCCTAGGTGTACTTCTGCATTAATTCCATCGTGATTATTCCGAGCGCTCTCACATCCCGAGGCTCCTGGTTTATCAAAGGTTTGCCACAGCATTGTTGGTTTGCTATGAGTTCACATTAGCAGAGAACCCCGCCTGACTATCGACAACTAACCAATCTTAACATCGCCCTCGGTGCTGAGGACGACGTTTGAGCAATCGAGAGATCCATGTTCGAGCCCCTCTCGTTCGAGAAAGACCAAGCCGTCGAGGATCTGCCATGCTCCTTGTCAGCGTGTGTCCTACGCGGTTGCTGGATGTGCCTCACCTGTTTGAGGATAGCTGCTAGTTGCTTTTCCGTAGGATATTTAGCACACTGTACGATCTGGTCGATCGAGAGTGGCATATGCTCGAGGACAATGAAGAACGATGTCTCAGTAGTGAAGGCGTCAAGAGCCTCGACAATGTTGGCATGTCGGACGCGTCCATGCATATAAAGCGTCTTCTCCGCAGCTGCAACTGGGAATGCCCTCACGGCTACGAGTCCAGAGTGTCTCGCCTTTCGTTGTGCCACTGTAACAGAACCGTTAAAGTCGAGATCGAGAACTTTCTCGTAGATTTCCCATGGTGATTCTTTTCTTGCTATGATGTTCGTAGATGAGCTGGGTTTAGATTCACTTATTCTGGGCAGCTTAGATATCTTGACACTGCTTGCATGATATGTATCATCCTTCGGAGAGCGAGATCTTTTCGAGATCAGCGTTTTACTGGCGCTCTCCGGAGTGTCGCCCACTAGGGAACTTGACAGTGCAGCGGAAGCTTCAGGATGCTGAGTAGACAGCTGAGCTGAGGCCATTAACATGTCGATTTTGGTGTGACGATTACCTGAACTCATACTGAAGCAATGTGAGCAGTAGGCAGGGTAGGGAGCAAAATAGTCTAGAGAACAAGGACTTGAGAGGGAGAGAAGACAGACGAGAGATAGAAGATGGACGAGGATAGAATGCCACAGACGAACGGGGATCATTCTAACCCATTCGGGGGAAGGTGAAAAGGGCTCAGTGCGTAGGGCAGCACGATCTGGATGGTCTGAACGCGCAACTGACCGAAATCTCCACCCTGCTTTCCATTCCTCCCTCCCAGCTCCCTCTGCTCAAAGATCTCCCTTCATCATCAAAGCCATCCTGCATTGCGAAGCAAATACATGCAAGATGCTGCCTTCGAGATTCGCATGTCGGGAGGAGAGACTGGCGACAGAGGGCCGGCTCAAGTATAGAGGCACAGCTCGTGTCGGGCTCGAGGTCCTACACTTCACATGGAACGAGCCAAGGGAACCAAACCAAAAAAGCCTCGACAAGCTGAAGAAGTGCTTTGAAAAAGGGCAGTGTGACCGAGTGTCGCGGAACCATATCCCAGTTGTCATTGATCAGTCCCAGCTGAACGATGTCCTCCACGCTTCACAGGTCTCGGCTGAGAGGCTGCTGACTAATGGCGCCGACCCTCATCCCGAGCTCAGATTTCCAACAGGATTCCAACTCCGCTGCCTCCATGGGCGACACCGAGTTCTGGCAGCGCGAGAGGTCCTACCTCCGCAGGAGAGGTGGTGGACGGTGGATATTTACCTCGCAGGTATTCACTTGTTGTATGAGTGATGTGACCGTTGCTGACAAGCCCTTACAGATATCGACGACGAGCTCAAGAAGGCCTTGGTCGAGGAGCACTCGAACGAGCAGCCGCCGTCAGATGGCGAGATCTATTGTAAGATCCGAAAATATCAGCGAAAGCGGGATCGGTACTCGGAAATGCGATGGTGGGCTCGTCTGTCGTGCCATGGGACGAGGTGTCTCGAGCAGGTCTCCCGTCATCGCGATTTTAAGACAGCCTTCGACGACCTGTTGGATATTCCCGGCCTCTGGGGCGGGATGGGAATTAGTACGTTGAATAGGATGATTAGCATGAATTGTGACGACGTGAGTCTGCCGTGATTGACATATCTAGCTTGCTCATTACTGAAACCTATTGAAACAGGAGGTCTTGACCTATCTCACGCACATCAAGGATGTTTGGTCCCAGCTCCTCCGTCACAACAAAGAAGCGATGCTGATGGTTGACCAAGCCACGGTAAAGGCCGTGGAGCTCATGGCCCCCAAATCGTCGAAGCGGGACGCCCAGGCGCTTCACGGCCAATTGGTGAGCGGACAGATATTTTCCGGCTTTAACCTGGAGGGCCGTGAGATCATCTGGAGTAGTTTGCGTACCATCAGCGGCCTGATACCATCCCTCTACACCTTCTTCGAGGATCTCAAGTATCTGGAAGCATGCGCAGGCAGCATGAGGCACTTGATTAGGCCGTCTCCAAAACAGACAATGCGCAGCGCCTTCAACAATATTTTTTTTGGAACGAACCAACTCGTCATCCAGGAGGCCCACTCCACATATTCCACAGAGTTGGGGAAGAGCTCGAAGAATTGGCACTTTACGTATCCCCAGTTATGGTTGTACACTATGCGGGACTACCCTGATTTGCCTGCCCCTCGGGAGGTGAAGACGAAGAAGAAGAAGAAGCTTCTAGCGAAAGCCAGGACGCCAAATGCCAGTGAAGCTAAACTGTCTGACTTTGCAGTTCTTGCTGACAGGTTACGGTTTAAAAGTGATGAGAGATCGGAGTTAATGCTACGGTCCTCGGACAGAGAGATCGCGCGTGATGCATTACTAAGAGCGCGAAATCAGGATCACTATGATTACGATGATGGAGACATTGACTCTCACGTCGAACAAATCTTGGGATTATTTGCAACCGCCAAACCTCGCAATACCGAGCAGTCGTGTCCCGCTCTCGTCAGCGACGGTCCAGACGCGGCGGGGCCCCGATGTGGGTTTCTCGACGAGGAGGCTCATGCGAGGGATAAAAAGTTTCTCTATATAAGCAACCTCCACGCAGACCAAGAAGAACAAGGGGAGAGCATCACGTCGTTTTTTGTGCGCAGGTCCGTTTACCTTGCATTCTTTGGTAGGTTGCCGGAGATGAGCACACACCGCAGCTTTAGCCCTGCACCACCGCCCAATGATGGTGCGGAACGGGCAGCATCTTCTTCATTTCGCGAAACTCAAGCACCAGAGGTAGCTCTCGAAATGGATGAGGAGCGGCTCAGAGAGAACAGACTCGAGGAGGAGAGACTTCAACGAGAACGGTCTGAACGGGACAGCTTGGAACAGATGAATGATGATAGAAATGAAGCACAAGGGGTGGATGACTCATACCGAGCACCAGAGAGGGGACGATTGGATAGCTTTAATGGCTAAGATGATACGTGCTTCGGGAGTTTAGGTCTTCATTGTTTATAGTAGAAAAAACGCATATCAAAGTTAGAAGGTGGTGACGCGTTAGGAAAGTGCGCAGCTCGCTGATGAACCGCGTTATACTTAATTAAGAAAGCTTTATAGGTCTACCCCATAAACCTGCTAGACACTAATCGAGGTGTAAGGCTTATTAAATTGCCCACCCATATTCTGGGAAAGCATTTAGAGCATGGAAGAACCCATCTTCTGCCCATCTAAAACTATTATCCTTCTCATCTAGCACGGTTCCAAAGAGATCCCAGAAATCGTTCGTTGGCATACTTTCGTTCTGATAATATAATGGACCCGTTAGCGCGTTGCTCCCAGGCCTGGCTATGGCGTCGCTGCTTGCATTAAGCTCTGGTAGCATTGACGAGGTCTGGTATTGTGGCGCCGCATCCGTTGTATTGCATTCGACCGTTGCATCTATTAGCCTTTCGAATACGTTCTTGACTTTACGTGCTGCAGGCCAACGCTCAGCAATAATATACAAAACAGTGCTACAGGCGCGAATATCGCTGCTAAACTTGACGTCAAAGACAGAGTTATCGACTGAGTAGCAGTAGACCATGGTGAGACCTGCAATAAAATTTGCATGAAGTGACAGGAGAGAATAGGAGATGTAGTTCTGTTTATTATGCAGACGTTTGGATAACTGGCAGACTTGACCTGCAGAGAAAACACATTGTCGGAAATCTGGGTGGACTGTTTCAACAGATGGAAGGGCTGGGAGGATGAGCAGGAGGAGTGCCTTGTGGTATTGAATATGGTGGTACTCGCAATTGAAATATGGAACAGTCTCGTCCCTGAGTGCTTTAGAGGGAATAATGTCTTTGATATGGCTTCTCCAATCCTCAAGCCTTTCCCTTAACTTAGAGATTTTGTGAAAGGGTATCGCTGAGAATGGTTTGTCAACTCTGTAGACTGTGCGATGTATCTCGGATTCGATTCTCTGGATCCTGATGATATGAATTGCCGGTGAGAGATATGTGGCCTGGTATGGGTATTGCGAGGCGTGCTGGATAGCGGCCACGAGTTCTTCCTCGTCTTCTATGGTATCCGAAACATTTGCTGGCAGGTCAACATCGATTTCTCGATCTGTAACGCAGCATGGACGGCCTAAGGTCTTTGCAACAGATCTTTCAAGCATATATACTGTCCAGAAGAGTCGCTTCCGTCGCTCGTCAAGAAGAGCTGGTAAATTTGACCTTCTATGAAGACCACTATTGAGACAGTGTCTCATGACGACGCCGATCATCGACCATAATCCTGGCCCACTCGGGGACCGCAGTTGGTAAAGGGCAAGCAAGAGCATGCACTGCAAGTTCTCGATGCTTTCGACTTTAAAGACTGTATCAATATCTTGTATCGCTGCCGCGTAATATGTTTCTGGAAGCGGGTAGCTATAGTCACGAGATAATTGAAGATATCTCGCCCCAATTGCATAGACCATATGCAGAATAAAGTGATTTAGTCGGTCCTCAAGAGGTAGCTGCTGGATATGTGGCATGCCCTTACAGGGTTGCAGTTCGTGACGCTGTTCGTTCAAACGCCAAAGCTTAGTCCGTGATAGGAACGGGTGCTTTAAATGCATCTTTGTGATATAGGCATCTATTAATTTGGCTGCTACAGAGTCTGGGGGCATTTCAGCCATTGAATAGACCGAGTTACTTTCGCCATCTGGTTGCGCACTGCCGCTAGAAAGATTATTCTCGCCACCCTTCTCGTTTCTCTCCAGTATAGAGGAGTTTATGGCCGATTGCATAATTTTTGCGAGGGGCAGCCCACTAGAGTCACCCAGATACTCATTTGTAGATGACAGGGCCACAACCCCAGTACCGACCTCAAGATGTGACCTACCAGCATCAGATCTATGCGTCGAGAAAGCGTTCATTGCGCTGCCTGGACTTGGATTTCCAGAGGCGTACGAAGAGCTCTGCGGCAACCACTCCCCGTTTCTGTCATTTCCTGCGTCCTGGACTGATAGCCTCTGCTGGAGGCTCGCGATTTGCGACTCCAGCGCTGCAACATAGTTGGCTGGGTAAACTATGTTCTTCGCGCTAGTCCCATACGAACAAGTAGTACCTTCACCCGCATTCCTGCAGTTACCACAGGCGGGGAAATCTTTATCGCAGCGTTGTTTCCGCTGTTTACATCTTCCACAAGTAGTGGCACTTCTTGCTCGCTTTGCTGGGCGAGAGGCTTCTCCATCGTCATCGGGAGGCCCGCGAGATATTACAGGGGTCGTCATGGGCGAGAGGGTAATGTTATTCAGACTAATGCTGATGTTAGGGAACGCCGGGGGGGTTATGTATGGTCATGCTATTTGTAGTTCTTCGGCGCTGCCGACGGATTTGCCGACGGATTTTCCGAAATAATTGTAAGTTGTTAATTCGTCAGCTTCTCAGTGTCTGCAAGATTAGTAAAAGCTTAGCTTCGCCTATACGGGCGAAGCTAGGCGTTCCGTGCTAACCAATATAGTCTCAACTTAGCCACCCCCATAAGCACCAGCGAGTCATGCTCTGCCCGTGCGTCGGGGATTTCCACCAAAAATAGGTGGGTATCCCACGGCAGAGCGGAATTATCACTTTGGCACGCACCTAGTGATACAGGCAGGATAGGGGCACGGGCGTAAAATACAGTATAAGTTATAGAACATTAGTAAGGTATTTCACATGCGAGTGACACACCCAAGCGAATGACGCACAGGATTTCTCACCGAAATCAAGTATTCTGTAAGGTAATAACCTAGTCCACGGGACTAGCATACTCTTATACAGGGGTAATAAATGTTAGCTGTATCACCGAGGCTGACGTATGATTCGCTCGCTAAGCGTATTCTCATATATCATTAGCTCCTCGTATGGATTTACTATTTAATCGTCGGAACCACTGCTTTCTTCGCTCACAGAACTGCGTTCGCGGAAGCGACCTGCGTTCGCGACCACCAAATGTGACAAGTACCTTTACATAGTAGTTTATATAGAAAGATACATAAATCAATTCTCGTATCGAATTCTCACTTCAATGCTCAAACTGCCCTCACTCCCACTCCCACCCACGCCTTCCTCTTCCTCTTCCTCTTCGGCTTCCGCTTCGGCTTCCGCTTCTGCTTCCGGGTCAGTAATTGGGTCTTGATCCTCTTGAGGAACTAGGCGGCCAGCTTTCTGAAGAGCTGCCACCCTCTTCTTCCGGAGGCGTTCCTGTTTCCGGGCCTCAACCCCAGCCCGGTGTAGCTTCTTACGGGCTTCGGTGCCAGCTTTACGGGCTGCCCGGGTTTCTTTAGCAAGTTGCTTCCGGGTTTCCTGTCCTACTTTATGAGCATGTAAAGACCGGGCTGACTGCACTGTAAGTGCGCCTCCAACTTGGAGGCGTGCACGGCTACTACCAACCCTGTTTTTCTGCTCTTCCACTTGCGCCTGAGAATTAAGAGGCTCATCTCTTGCAGCTGCCCAGCTGCTCATCTACTAACACCTCTTCAGTGCCTATAAGCCAGTTTTTAAAACTCTCTTTAGAAGGGCTACTAAGAAGCACAGGAAGCGTGGCTTTCCAACGCTGTAGCTGATCCTCAGAGTCCCGAAAAGAGGTCGGCTTTGGAGTTGGCTTATGTAGAGTAATAGGTGTATTTAAGTTAGGCTTTAAAGTCGGCTTTGGCTTTGAGTATTTCTGTAATTTAGCAATAACTTGTCCTATATTGTATCCTTTGTTAAAAGGAACATACTTAGATATCCTATAAAAGGAACATACTCTAGATAATTAGAGTCACTACGACATCAAGAGGCTACATAAGTTATAAGAAGATCTCTCAGTGGTTTAGCGTGTTTCGCACGCGATTTGATAAGCAAAACTATGAACTCAACAATGTGTATAATATAGATGAGACAGGATTTGCAGTAGGAACAACTCAATCAACGCACATAATTGTTGATTTAACTCAGAAATCCAATTAGAAGATCACCCTAGGAAAGCAAGAGCGGATAACTATAATTGAGTGTGTTAATGCTGCTGGTGGAGCTCTTTCACTAATGGTTATTTTTAAGGCAAAAGACACCAATTCACAATGGATACTAGAGAACGCACCTGCTAATTAGGAATTCTCAACAAGCAGCAGTGGCTGGACTTCAAATAGTTACGGTCTTGAGTGGTTGCGCACTGTTTTTGAGCTAGAATCGCGTCAGAAATCTAGAGACAAGCTACAACTACTAATTGCAGATGGTCATACAAGTTATATTACTGCAAATATAATTGCTCTATGTATAGAAAACAACATTGAACTTCTTAAATTGCCTCCTTATTGCTCGCATTTGCTCCAGCCACTCGATGTTAGGGTGTTTGGCCCGACAAAGAAATACTATGCCTTCGAGACTAACAAGCTACTCTAGGCTAGTATTAACCGATTTCAGCGGTCTAAGTGGGTTACACTATATCAAACAATATATCTTAAGGCCCTCTCTATCGAGAATATTTGAAGTAGATAGCAGGGCGCTAGTTTAGTACCATTTTCCGAGCGACGAGTGCTTAGCAGGCTTCCACTTCCATTGTAACTTCAGCCTACAACGCCTCAACAGCTAACTCCTAACTTAAATCTTGACCTCTTAGTACTAAAAAGCTCTCCCCTAGATAGAACTAAACTTCAGGCTGCAAATGTAGTATATAATTTAGTGTGAGACAGCCGTAAGCCTCCAGCTACTCCAACACGCCGATATGCAACCTTGGTGACCTAGCTTCTTAAACGACAAAATGCTGAGCTTATAGTGATTAGGAAGGAACTTGAAGAGCAGAGAGCGATACTTAAGTAACGAAATACTCATAAAAAGGGCAAGAGGGTTATGTTACAAGGGGAATTTGTGTTTAGTACTGCTGATGTATTGAAAATTGCTCAGGAGGCAGAAGAGAAGCCAGTCGCAAAACGACCACGTGGACGACCACAGAAATAGCCAATTGAAGAGGTAGAAGAGGAGGAGGAAGAAGAGCTAGTTCTTAGTAATTCTACCGGCTCAGATTCTGAAGGGAGTGTTATTGTAGTTCATAGTATTCAGTCTCGCGCAATGTAGCCAAAAAATTCGCTCAGTTCCCCATACACCACGTTACTAAAGAGAAAAGATTTTTGGAATTGTGTCTATTCTCTTATATCAAATTTACTATACTTCTTACGTCGCTAGCCTGCTCAATGTCCCACAATGCTCTGCTTCCATATTCGAGATCATCGCCGAGTATCGCTGCGCATTGATTCTCAAACTTCTCCTTGAGCGCGTTATCGTCTAGAGGGCTCTCGGTGCTGCCAACCGCGTGCTGCACATGCCTTTCAAGTACCTTTCCATTCCCAAAGGTCACAACAATCTTTGCCTCATCGGCGGAAAGTGAGTTGTCTGCCGTGGCTTGAACCTTGTCTCTAATGGCGATGCTACAATACGGGCAAGTCAGCAACTATTCACAGCAAAGGATCTAGTAGATCAATTCCAGTTTAACTTACAGGGTTGAGTCTTGCACAACGTGGTCCTCGTATTGGCTTGGCGTGCCCTTTCCATACAACAACCCGATCGCTGCACCATGATAACAACTGAATTTCGCCTCCAGACCATCCTTCGGCGTCTTCTTTCCTGTCAACTCCAGAACTAAAGGATGAACTGCCATTTGAACTGATTTGATGTCCGTCGCGTCTAATGATTGACTGGCCATATCTTGGTGTAATTGTGCAGCACCATCGATAATCGGATGGATTACTATTCCACATGGGAAGGGCTTAAAGCTGTTTCTCTGAATCTCCCACCTTCCTGCTTGTTGAGCGGTAGGGAGTCCTAGCCCTTGTGACGCATTTGATCCAAATCCTAGCCATTTCTGCATACTTTGGTCCAATCCTGTCTTTGTGACACCCACAACATTCGCCCATCCACGCTTGGCTTCAAGCGCCTGCTCGCTGCTCGTGTAGCCTCCTTCAGCGAGCACCGCAGCCATCAGCCCGTTCTGCGCGGCCCGTCCTGGGTGAAAGGACTTGGTATCCGAGCCAAACATTTCGCGCAATCCAACAATCTGCGTAGAAGCAATACCAATAGCATGAGAAGTTTGCAAGATGGAGAGGGAGAGCAACTTTGAGACTGCGACCGCCGCGCCAATTGAGCCAGTGGTGGAGGTAATGTGCCATCCAACATCATAATGCTCTGGCCAGACTGCTAATCCGACTTTGCACTCGGCCTCGATTCCAGCAACCAGTGCCAGCAAAAATTCCTTTCCAGAGTAGCCTCCTTTCCATTCTGCGACAGCGAGGAGTGCGCTGGCAACTGGGCCAGTTGGATGAATTATGGTATCGAGATGGGTATCGTCATAGTCGTGCACATGGGAAGCAATGCCATTGATAAGAGCAGCATGCTGTGCATCAATACTGACTTTGCCCTTGTGACCGAGAAGAGAGGCCTGTGGTGGACCAAAGAATGGTTTCAATGCATCGTGCTAGCAGTCTGTGAGCAATTGCCTCGCTTTGGTTATGTAGAGTATTTACAGCTTTAGCCGTGACAGGGTGATTTCTGCCACCGATTGCACAGCCGGCCCAATTGTAGAAACTCCGAACAGCTGCAGTAACTACTCCTTGCGGCAGATCAGAGTATTTGAGGTTGTTGACCCAGGAGGCAAGGTGATGCGTTGCCATTCTCATAGAGCGATTGCTGAAAACTGTCTACCAAATCCATGAAGTAAAGTGGGAGATGAAGTAAATATAATTTCGAAAACAAGATGCGTGGAAAAAATCATCTTCAAGTATCGTTTGGAGAAATAGTTGCCCCTCATTCATCGGAAAATCCGATGACCACATAATCGTCGGATCCGTGCGTTCACTGTGAGCGGAGTGAACGGACGATCCGACGATTAGCTCCATTTTTTTTTCCCCTGCACTTCGGTGGCCTCCGCACGACTCGAGACAACTGCAACCATCTGGAAGTGCTTTTTTATTCACAAGACAGAGTAGATACATATCAGAAGATGGCAACAAGTACGGAATGAGGAAGCTTAAGTATGATAACAGGAGATCGTAGCCTAAAGTATTAAAATTTGTTATCGAACGCGAGGGTTTGCCGTCTCTACCAAGGTCCCTACTATGAGACTCAGGAAAGCTCTTCCTCATAATATTGCAAGCTAGGCAATGTATCGAGTCCACTAGAGAGCTTCCTGGTATTTTGGTACTGTACAGTACGTTATTACAAATCCGGGGTAGTGGGGAAATTTGCAAAGCGGGGCGAATAGCTGGCCGCGTGGAGTAGATCTCCCTTGATGTTTACAAAGTAAACATCTTCATGCTTACGTACGTCCGGGACATCCGTCGGATTGCCCGATTGACTGCATTTAGCTGGACGCTGATTAGTATATAAAAGGAGTTGTTGCCACAAAACTGCATCCACGTCTTCATTCTTGTCAGAGTCAGAGACAGCATCTCACTTCGAAAACAAGCAGTGGAAACTGACACGCAAGATGGCTCGATTCCTAGGATTTCGCGGAAATGCGCTTGGTGCAGCTATGATTTACATGGTCATTATGCCGGCCTATATCCTGTAAGTTCACTATACATTGGGTACTATCATAGTATAGAGATTGATTTGATAGATTCGGATACAACAATGCAGTATGCGGTGGGCTCCTCAACCTACCAGCATGGATTGAAACATTTCCTAGAATCAACACGTCGACAACAACAGGAGCAGAGAAGACGAACAACTCGAGAGTCCAGGTATTTTGCTGATTATCAAACTACGATGTGTCAACAAGCTTATGTCTGTAGGGGACAGTGGTTGCGATGTATACTCTGGGTTGTTTCTTCGGCGCCCTCAGCTGTATCTGGATTGGTGACAGACTCGGACGGAGAAAGACTATCATGCTTGGGGCATTTATTAACATCGTTGGCGCTATCATCCAGTCCACTAGTTTCGGACTTCCACAACTCATTATAGGTCGACTGGTATCCGGACTAGGATTCGGAGCTCTCACCGCCACCGCCCCAAATTGGCAGTCTGAGTGCTCCAGAGCGAAACATCGCGGTTCCGCCGTCTTGCTTGAGGGTCTCTTTATCAGTATGGGACTCGCCACTGCTGCCTGGATCAATGTGGGTACCTCTCAAATTCTTTCCCCAATACTCATAGTACATGCTGATTACTGACCTTATTGTAGTTTGGCATGTCACATTCCACAGGCAGCGTAACATGGCGTTTCCCCATGGCTTTGTCTGCTCTTTGGTCCATAATTGTCCTATGCACCGTGCCCAATATGCCTGAATCGCCGCGCTGGTTGATCAAGAAAGGCCTTGTTGAAGAGGCGCGCGAAGTTCTTGGTGCTCTCGGGGACGTGGGTCCCAACTCCGACCAGGTGGATGCCGACGTTCAGGAGATCGAGGAGTCTCTATTGATTACCGGCCGAGGCAACTTCAGAGATATTTTCCGTCCGAGCGAGCAACGCCTGTTCCACCGAGCGTGTCTGGCAGCATGTGGGCAGATGTTCCAACAAATGAGGTGAGCTCGTTTTCCCTACCCCTAAGCCATTTTAATGGGTAGAGGTTTACTTAGAACGTTTCAAAGCGGAATCAACGCTCTTGCATTTTATCAGAATACAATCTTCGAACAGGACCTTGGTCTTTCGGCAAGTCTCGCTCGCATTCTCGGAGCCAGCGTCTTTACATGGCAGACTATTTGCTCACCTATTGGTGTTCTAACAGTCGATCGATTTGGACGCAGAAAGCTGATGATGTTTGCTGCTTTCGGGATGGGCTCTTGTATGGCAATAATTGCAGGCGCCTCCTCGCAGAGCCAGAGCAACTCATGCATCATTGCGGCGGCCGTTTTCATCTTCATGTACTCATTATTTTTTCCCACTGGATTCCTTGGCCTGACATTCCTATACGCGGCCGAGATATCCCCTCTGAGTGTCCGCGTGCCCATCACCTCGATCTCGACAGGCTCGGCCTGGCTATTCAATTTCCTTGTGGCAGAAGTAACACCTGTTGGCTTTGCGACTTTGGGATATAAGTATTATATTATTTATGCATGCATCAACTTGTTCGTCATATTGCCTGGTAAGTGATTTCTAACATTTGGCGATGCCGAAAAGGACAAAGATACTAACAGAGGTGATAGGGGTATATTTCTTTTTCCCCGAGACTAATGGCCGTCATCTTGAGGAGGTCGACCAAATATTTTTAGACAGCAAGGACATCTTCCAATGTGTTGGCATTGCGCGGGCAATGCCTCGAAAAGAGACAATGCGTGAAGTAGTTGTCGAAGATAAGCTGACGGTAAAATCATACGGAAAATCGACGGAGACATAGCGATCAAAGATTTGGCATGACTGTATTTAGTTGGTCACAGAGAGATTGAGAACAGAAAAGCATCAACTAAACAAGCAAAGAGTGTTCTAATTCTCAATCATGAAATAATCAATTGTAATGTATGCAAACTAACTCTCCATCATTTCACTAGGCCAAGCTCTAGGCATTATCTCATTCTTTTCTTCGGATTGAAGCTGGAATTTAATCTGAAGCCCTTGGTGAATATCATCCTGCCAAAACACGAGTCTTACAGACCAATGCTTTGCCCCATTAGGACTGTCGTTGGAGTCCCCAAACTGTCGACAAAGCACAAAGCCTCTGCACTTAATTTAATTTCTCGGGAGCGGTACTCACGGCAGTCAATATGACAAGATTCTAGGTTCTTCATCCAACGAGTCAAATATCCAGAGTAACGCTCAGCTGCTGATTCAGCTGTCCAGCGTAAAGCCTTACTACAGAAGTAGCGTAGGCTATCCTTTGCAACACCCATTAATGGAGTGTTGCCTCAGTCATTACGAGATGTCGGGTCTGCACCATGCTCAAGTATTGTCCTGACGAAATCGAAAATATCGAGTCCATTCATCTAAAACCAGGCTCTGTGCCGGAATTTGTGTTGAGAAGATAATGCAATAGGCTTGATCCAGAAGAGTCTTTGGAATTTGCCAGATGTTCCATATTTGACACTTGGCTGAAAGCTGCTGGAAAAGAGGCATTTGGAAACATCTGAGTGAATGTATGCTGCGTGCAAGACGAAACCTGAGCATTCCCCTTGCTAATAGTTGGCGAAGAAATTCAACTTTATCTATTGGTGAAATACTCATTATGACATAGCCATACCAGATATCAGATGCTGGATCACAAAGTAGAGGTGCTCCGCTAGAGGTCATTGTTCTTCCAAGTCTTGGAGAAAGGCTTCTAGTACATTGCAATCATGATGCTCACTAAAGATTGCTTATCCAGAGCCTAAATTCATGCTGGCCACCAAGTGAGGCTGTAGCAAGAATGAGCTTGCATCTCGCTTTCATGCTGACTTATTCTCTGCAGAGAGATTATGTTTGTCTAAGATGTATTAATAGTGCTCTGTATATAGTAATATATAATAGTCTGTAATCACATGCACCCCTTAATTTATCCTTATAAGACTAACGTAACGCACGGTGTAGTCGGCCACACCGGGTAGTCGGTCAAGAAATTCATT
>JPKD01000433.1:0-18121 GCA_000750935.1 Pseudogymnoascus sp. VKM F-4519 (FW-2642)
CCCTCTTAACCCCCGCACCAACCCCCTAACACCCACCAGGTCGGTTTCGCAGTCCTCGAAATCATGTTAGGCTACTACGCCTTCCGCTCCGCAACCGGCAGCGTCTACCGCGCCAAACATCCTGTCTCCACCACCGGTCCCCCCGAGTCCCGCACCCGCGAAGCGCTCAAGTCCAAAATCACCTGGCTCGTCGCCGTCTTCCTGCTCGCCTACGTCGGCGCCGAGGTCGCCTTGGGAGGATGGATCGTGACGTTCATGCTGCAGATGCGACAAGGCGAGCCGTTCGCCTCGGGGATGGTAGCTACGGGCTTCTGGCTCGGTTTGACCGCCGGCCGCGTCGTGCTTGGTTTCGTGACAGGGCGCATTGGGGAGAAGCTCGCTGTAGCGCTGTATCTCGCTCTTAGCGTGGGGTTGCAGCTCCTCTTCTGGCTGATTCCCAGTTTCGTCGCGTCAGCCATTTTCGCGGCGTTCTTGGGATTCTTCCTGGGGCCGCTGTTCCCGGCTGCTATCATGGTTGCAACGAAATTGCTGCCGCCGCGCCTGCATGTTAGTGCTATTGGGTTTGTGGCAGCGTTTGGTAGCTCGGGGGCGGCGGTGTTTCCGTTCGTGGTTGGGGCGATTGCGCAGGCGAAGGGGGTGTGGGTGTTACAACCTTTCGCGCTGGCGTTGCTGGGGGTTATTTTTATTTCGTGGGTTGTGTTGCCGGGTGGGTTTAAGAAGTCGGGGCTGGATGAGGAGCAGAAGAAGGTGCTTAAGATTGAGAAGGAGAGGGGGGCGATCGGCTCAGGATCTGAGGCGGTTGTTTGAGGTGTGATGGGGGTTTATTGTTGACTTCATCTATATGCATTGCACCGAGGAGCGAGTTATATTGGGAACACCTAGACTGGGGTAGCAGTCAACTACCGGCCAGTACTCAAAATTTTGGATAAGAGCAAGGAGTAGGGTTTTGATATTGGGTGGGATATTACTTAATTTGACATCCGGCATCCTTAAAATACTTAAAATATCTAAATGAATACTTGAAAATTTGTTTGATCATCAAAATATATGGACATTCACGAATTCGGGGCTGCAGCTCATCTTTAAGGTGGCAGAAGCTTTCGACAGACAAAATGACAAAAAATGACAAAAGATGACAAAAACATACAACAGTGGGTATTCGCTGGTGGTCACCCACCCAACTACTAATCCACCGATCTCAAGCTTGAAGTGGATTAATACTTAGGACGGTGCCATTTAGACTACTGGGTGAGCGTCGCCACCCTTATGTTTTTGATGCCTCATGACAATCCGGTTACCCCCCTAGATGGGTGAGGGAAGGTGAGACATCCAGTAAATGTCATTTGATGGATGCGGTCTTGACTCAGACGTCTACGCAGATTAATATCGGGATATATGTTCGTTGGGTTGGTACGGTGCCATTTAGACTACTGGGTGAGCGTCGCCACCCTTATGTTTTTGATGTCTCACCTTCCCTCACCCATCTGACCTCGACTACGACGCATTGCACAGCGATATTGGATGCCTACAGGTGAGTTGAGTGAGCGGACAAGCCATGAAGTGTAACTGCGGTGGCTCCGCATCTAGTACTCATATCACTCTGCAGTGCGGAGTGATATGAGTACTAGATGGGCTCTGATATCCAAGTTCTGAGTGACTCCCTTGGCTTGTGGCTGCGACTGACGGTGACTCACTCCATCCATTTCAGCAAAACCATTCTTCTCGATGGCCTTCGTTGATTAACAAACAACACCACATCGTCCATTAATAACATGGATTCCACCAAAGCTACAGCCAGCAATATGATGGAGAAAGCTCTTTCCGTTAATCCAAAGAACCCATATGGATCAAACCCCAAGAAAGAAAATGCACTAAAACCACCAAACCCCAAAGGCAAGGTCACACAGTGCGGAGTGATATGAGTACTGGATGCGGAGTTCGCACATATTTTTTGTTTCATGTTGGGCTGTGTAGCGCAACCGGAGACAGGTGTTTATTGTCTTAACTCCTGTCTCTCCGTGTTTAGCGGTTATTGAGACAGTTTCATAGCCATCCTACATTATCTTAGGTGTTTATTGGCCCGACTCTCTACTGTGTCTCTTGGCAACGTCTATTTGTTACGACAGAGCCATAGCCGATACTAGATTGTCTTAACCCATTTTCTTCTACAGGTGTAGCTATAAGGACTGCTCACGACTATGTATATTTTTAATCAATGGCATCACCTGGGAATCTTAGTTTTTTCAGATCTCTGTTGTTGTGGGTTATTTTCGCTCTTCCCAGAGTAATACGTCGATATGAAGTTCTCCTTCCGGTCCATCTTCGACTCGGCAAATTTAATAGCTTCTCTGTCGCAAGTCGCTACAAATGGTATTAATGGCGTTTAGACTTCTACAACTAAGATAATGGAAACTGATTATACATTGTTTTCTAGGACACTCTCTATTAGGCACGCTGTCTGCTCCTTACATGCCCAAATTTCTAACGGACGGCGTAAGTCTCCCTCTCGTGCTTTCGGCACTTTCTAATGGTTAGAAGCCCTTACCTTATGGACTTCCATGGGGAATGGCGAATCTCACAGATCCCCGCCATGCTCCGAATACTGGAAAAATCCGCCCATATAATTTTGTCATTGAGCGCGGCACCCTAGCACCAGATGGCGTCCAAAAAAATGGTCTACTAATCAACGGACAATTTCCTGGTCCGACTATTGAAGCGAACTGGGGAGATACATTTCAGGTGAGATCACTGAGTTTAGTTGCAGCATCAAACTCACTAAATTGGACAGATAACAGTGACAAATAATATCACAGGTCCTGAAGAAGGAACCAGTCTCCATTGGCATGGTCTGCATCAAGATCAGACACCTTGGTTTGATGGTATACCATCAGGTAATATTGCTAGTTTTTGATGCAAATCGCATTATATTAACGTAACTAATAGTTTCTCAATGCCCTATTGCACCAGGGAGCTCGTTCACGTATACGTTTCAAGCGGGCCTTTATGGCACAAGCTGGTATCACTCTCACTACAGCGCTCAGTACGCAGACGGGATTTTTGGGGCTATGATAATCCACGGACCTGCTCATACACATTATGATTATGACCTTGGACCTATACTTCTGGTACGTGATCGAAATCTTGTTCAGAAACAAGTGGCTTACTTAGCTAGTCTGACCATTACCACACGGGTTATTTCGAGCTTGTTAAGCGCTACATAGGAACCAGAGCTGTTCCAAATTCAGACAACAATCTCATTAATGGCAAGATGGATTATGACTGCTCTCTCACGAAAACAAATTGCACGCCTAATGCTAGGTTATCAAGGTTCAAATTGGTGTCTGGAAAGGTACACCGACTACGTCTTATTAACTCTGGATCAGAGGGGACCCAGAGATTTACTATCGATGGCCACACCATGACAGTAATTGCTAACGACTACGTGCCTATTGAACCTTATGAAACAGATGTTATCACGCTTGGAGTTGGGCAGCGTAGTGACGTTCTCGTTAGAGGAACGGGCCGCCCTACAGAATCATTCTGGATGAGAAGCGACATTAGCAAGAGATGTAGCAATACCAACCAGCCTCATGCTCTCGCTATAATCCACTATGAGGAATCTGACAATTCCACTACGCCAACATCCAAAGCTACAGTTTACAATGAGACGAGTTGCTCAAACGACCCTCTTAATATGACGAAGCCTGTTTTTGTTATGGCGCCTCCTCCTGAGCCTGACTTTACGCAGATAGTCGACATTGACTTCCAAACTAATGCCACAGGCAGTGAATTGTGGACCATAAACAACCAGTCTTTCCGAGCTAACTTTGAGTGAGTTAAATCCTCCCTATTCCACACCCTATAGTCCACCTACTCACTCACTCCTCACAACTCCTAACACAAAATCTCAGCCACCCGATACTTCTCCTCGCAAAGCTAGGCAACACCTCCTACCCCGACGACCCGCAATGGAACGTCTACAACTTTGGTAATAGCACCTCGATCCGCCTCATCGTGCGCAGCCGAATCCCCATTATGCATCCCATGCACCTCCACGGCCATAGCTTCTGGGTCATCGCTGAGGGGGTGGGGGAATGGGACGGAGTCATCACGCGGCCCGAGAACCCGCAGCGAAGGGACACACACATCATCGATTGGGGGTATCCCAGTCCGGGCAAACCGAGTTATGTGGTGATTGATTTCTTGGCCGATAATCCTGGGGTGTGGCCGTTCCATTGTCATGTCGCTTGGCATATTAGTGATGGGCTGTCTATGAACGTTATGGTGAGTTATAACCACTATTCCTTGCTAAACAACTCTTTATTTTGTCGCTTTGTACTAATGGATGGCGCGAACTTGGCTGATAAAGAGAACCTAGGAACGCCCTGATTTGATCACCGAGCGCCAAATCCCGTCGATCATGGCGCAGACCTGTCGAGACTGGTGGCAATATAGTGGGCATAACGTCGTTGATCAGATAGATTCCGGGTTATAAATACGGTTTAACTCATATTGGCTACCAATGGACCGGAGTCCTCGTTATAGCCGAGGCCTAATTTTCTAAACGTCAAATGCGCACTTTGCAGATTAAAATTGAATCCTCATTAATATGCATAGCATGAAGTCTAAATGTCGCCATTGTTTATTACGGGTTCTAAGCCACCAGGCTGTTAATGTGAACAAACTAACAAGGTAACACCGCGATAGGTTTTCAAAGCACGATACCTCGTCTTTGTCGTCAAATTATGTATACGATCTCCGTGGAAGAAAGAGTTATCACCCTACATGTTCCGAAGCACGGTTATAGAACAAGACCTCTGATATATGCCCGTAACTGCTCCCAAACCCGAATAAACCATCATATAGGACCAGGCAACCCACATAAGAAAACATAAAGGAGCTATACATTAATCGGTTCATTTTGAATTCCATCCTCCTTCTCGGCCGCTTCCCACATCGCGACAATGCTTTCTCCCTTCATCTCGTCCCTCAAGGTCAAGTCGAACGAAAATTTTGCTGGCTTGGAAATCAGCAGATTGGAGTATTCCATATCATTGAGAGGGATCTCCTGTCCGTTCTCATCTATTTTCTTCCTTAGGTTGAATGCCCAGGCGATGGCACCGCAAACAAGAAATAGCTCGTGGTTGACGATGTCGACTCCCATACAGGTCCGGCGGCCATACCCAAATTGTGAATGCCCTTCGAGTTTTGGGTGGATGGTGAGAGGCTCGCGGTATGTAGGGTAAGAGGGATTTAGCCATCGGTCAGGAAGGAAGGTGTTTGCCATTGGGTAAATACTTGGTTCCCGGGTGAGGCCCCTAGATTCAAGTTAGCATGACCATCTTCACCAAGTTTAAACTGGCACGTATTCCTACCATTCAAATGCGTGGATAGTAGAGCCAGCGGGGATGAAGTAGCCTTGGTACACATAGTCCTCAGTCGAAGCATGTGGGATTCCTGCAAAATGGTTAGTCAAGTAACGGTCAGACATTGTAGGATATTGCGACAAACCAGTAGGAACTGGTGGTCTCCACCTCAGCACCTCTTTCACGACGGCTCGCAAAACGGGCAGATTCTCCATGTCAGCCATTGCAGGCAATCTGTCACCACATACCCGATCGAGTTCTTCCTGCGTCTTCGCAAGCCATTCAGGTGATTGAACCATCGCGAGAACAAAACTCATCATCGGACTAGCTATGGTCAAGGCTCCAGCAATAGCCATCATGCCGACTTGGTAAGCACCTTCAACGTAGCTAGTTTGGAACTTCTCTTGCGACTCAAGGAACAGGCGCATGTAAGATGGCTTGGCTGTACCTGCAAGCCATTCTTTGCGGACCTTCGACATCTGGTTGAGGAAGAACTCCCGCTCGAAGGCATATCGCTGCTTTTCGTACCTCTTCCATGGAGATAGGCATTCTGGGAGTGCAGCGAGAGGTGAGATTACATTAGGGAGAGCGCCTGCTGGCGAAATCACACTCAACAGAGCCATAGTCACTTGTTGCAGAGTCAGATAACAATCTGGCGAGCCCCACGCTAAACGGGAGATATTCCGACTGGTGTGGTCCTCGAGGAGGCTTCTGTAGGACTCTGGCGCGAGGAGAAGCTTGTACAAGAGGCGCTTAGTCTCAATGACCGGATAGTGGTATTGAGCATTCTTTGAGCTTGTTGTCATGAGAAGATGTCCAAACTTCCGCTGGTGCTTCCAGATCTCTAGATTAGAACAAGTTACCATTTTATCCAGTACCTGACAAAGACGGAACTGTCTAGCATACCATTTTCTCCTAAGAGAGGGAGGTACTCTCCGCCCGTCTTGTTGATAGGAAGATTATCTATCAGTGGCCGGTCGGAAAATATGGACCCTTGTTTCGAAAGCAAGTCCTTCGCGATTTTCTCTGAGGAAATCCAGACATGGGTCGAGCCGAAGAGTTCGTGCTTGTAGATGGGGCCTGATTCTTTCGCCCATTTGTAGAACCCAAGCCACGTTCTTTCTTTTGGGATATCGTGAATACGGCCAATAAACCACATGCCTGCGGATCCAGTAAGTACATATATTATCGTTGATTACTGCAGAGAAATGATGCGTACTCCATGGTCCTGGAAGTTTTCGAGCTCCCGCTGGCATACGACGATAAGGATCATGCCACCATCTATGAGCTGCTACGGCGCATGGAAGTATCACAACCAACAGTACGATTAGAAGTAAACCCATAGTAGCTTTCAGTAAGTGGGGAAATCAACTGCAGAATTTAGGCGCTGCAGTAGAGGCTTCGCGACTACAGAAACTCAACGTGAGCCTATACGACCGAGGTGAATTGAAGTTTAACAGCTGCAGGTCGGCCTGAATGCTAGGATTAGGCCAAAATGACGTGTTCTTAAACAGCCCCGACAAAATATGACACAGGACTAGTGAGGGTTTTTTTGGGCGGTCTATGTGATATCAAAATTTTCACTATCCCCGACGGAAGTCCGGTGGGGAAAATCCTCGGAAACCCGCTGGGAGTACGGATTGCTAGGGATGATCTCATCCCTTTTATCACTTCGTGTATGTTCCGGCCCAACCCTGAACCGAGCCAGTTCGTAAGCGTGCCGGCCCGGGCCTTGCTTCGAACTTTGGTACGACTCCCGATCTTGCATTTATTAGTATGTAAACTAATACCCCGCAATGCAGCTAACCAGGTCCACAAGCAGCTTCCAGGGCTGCATTTTAGGCTCGGAAGTAGGAGGCCCTCTGGAAAAGAGTGTAGCAGCTCTTCAAAAAGCCAGCTGCCCGATTTTTTAGAAGAACAGAACCAGTTTCCTGACTCAAAAGCCGATGAGAGAGGTAGCGAGAATGGGCGCGAAGGTGACCGAGGAAGTGGGTAGGGCGACGAAGTGAGAACCTTATTTTAGCTTGCCCTCTATACAAATTATTATAAAAAGGTGCTTACTTTACCTCTTCATTGGCAACGGGGATTATCTGGTATAGAATATTTAAAGAAGTTCTTTAATATTTCAATTGACATTGCGACCTCGCACACATGGCTTGAACACTGACGTTAGCTCATTTGTGGCTCTCCGTGTTCTTTCGGACCTGCATGGGGATGTCCACGAAGTCCGCCGGAAACTCTAAGCCTTTTTGAATCATCAACAGGAAATGGTTTTGGGTTCCTGTAATGCAAATCAAAGGACTGATGTCTTCTCTCTTTAAGCTCGAGATGATGGCCGTTGTACTGCTCAATTCGTAACTATAGCTTCGGTCTTCGGTCGGTGTCCATGCGTTTCCTAATTTCCATTTGGTATTGGATCTTCATGTTGTGTCCTGACATGTAAAAAGCTTCCCTAATGGGGTGGACGATGTCTCTTTTTAAAGTGTGGATTGATTTCAATTATGGCTCGATTGAGCTTGAGGGCTTCTTTTACCAGCATTGTGGCTTTCCATAGTAATAGATGGAAATAACGAAACTACCAAAGCCTCGCAAGGCAATTTTGGATCTAATGTACCACGTATATGACGATATAGACCTGAATCAGTGCTCGGCGACCGATAGGGTTGAGGCGCTAAATGTGACTAAAAGTATAATGGAAGTATTGCAATGTCGGGTAAAGCACTTTCTCTACTCTTTATAAGCCTAAAAGCACCTCCAAACCCTGCGTCCCATTATTCTTACTGATGTCCAACTGGTGCTCAAAATGGCCGAGAAAATATCATTTCTTCTCTTTGGAGAACAGTCTCTGGACACACAGGGGTTTCTTGCAGACTTTTGCCGTAATGGAAATCCAAGTATTCTTTCACATGCTTTCCTCAATCGCGTTGCTTCTACTCTTCAAAATGAGACTGAACGTCTCCCATCTCTAGAACGTCGACACATACCATCTTTCACTACAATCCAAGAACTTAGTCAGAGATATCATACCAGGGATGTTACACATCCTGCAATAGACAGTGCTCTTCTTGTTACTACACAACTCGCTCACTATATCGAGTACGTGCTCACTACGATCTTGCTCTTATCTGATGCTTATAATACTTTAGTCGAGCAGAAAAGGTTCCGGAAGATGCTACAAGACCACAGGAAACATGGACAGTTGGCCTCTGCACCGGGCTTATTGCCGCCGTTGCGGTTTCCATTGCACCATCTCTCTCGGCTCTTGTAAACATTGGCGCCGAATTTGTACTTTTGGCCTTCCGAACAGGACGACATGTTTCTGCTCTTGCAGAGCACATACATGAATCTGGCGATGCGGCCAAGAGCTGGACCTATGTTGTTCCGGGGCTTAATGAACCAGCTGGAAGGTCCCTACTTGCTGATTTTAACGAGTCGAAGGTGAGTTATCACTAGATACAAACAAAAATTGGAGACTTAACTTTGCCAGGGCTACACAACGACCAGTCAAGCATATATCAGCGCAATCACTTCAACGAGCATAGCTTTTAGCGGTCCACCACCCACGTTGAAGGCGCTTGTCGATGAGCATGAGTTCAAAGATGGGCCACTACCACTGCCTATCTATGGGCCGTACCACGCATCACATCTCTATTCCGCCGCTGAAATTGAGATAGTTTTGCGACTTAACGATTCTAACCTAAGCGAAGTTCTCAAAAATGCATCTCCACGATTCCCTGTCATTTCATGCTCAACAGGGCAGTGGCTTGCGGAAAAAGATCCTAAAAAACTTATCACAGCAGTTATTCGAGACATTCTTCTGGAGCCACTAAATTTTCAGCGGGTCTTAGCAAGCTGTGTGACGCAAGCAAATAATTATAGAGGCTCATCGTGTCTCGTTATACCGTTCGGTCCAACGCAAGCTGCTAATAGCCTAGTACAACAACTCAAGAATGAAACAGGTCTTGAGGTTCATCTGCGCCGCGCACCGCATTCAAAAAAGGATCGTATGGCACCTCACACAGGAGACCATGGTTCGTCAAAGCGGTGTAAACTTGCTATTGTCGGTATGGCAGGCCGTTTCCCCGATGCTGCAACGCATGAGAAGCTATGGGAACTGCTCGAAAAGGGACTCGCTTTACACAGAGAGGTACCGGCAGATCGATTTGATATGAAGACTCACTGTGACCCTTCTGGAAAGGTTATGAACACGAGTCATACGTCTTATGGAGCCTGGATTGAGAATCCAGGTCTATTTGATCCTCGCTTCTTCAATATGTCGCCAAGAGAAGCGCATCAAACAGATCCGATGCAACGCATGGCTATTACTACCGCTTATGAGGCCTTGGAAATGTCTGGCTATGTGTCAAACAGAACTCGCTCCACAAAGCTCGACAGAGTTGGTACATTTTATGGACAGACCAGTGATGATTGGCGTGAAATCAATGCAGCGCAGGAGGTTGACACATACTTCATTACAGGTGGCGTCCGCGCATTTGGACCTGGACGTATCAACTATCATTTCGGCTTTAGTGGGCCAAGTTTCAGTATCGACACCGCCTGCTCTTCCAGTATGGCGGCTATGCAACTCGCTTGTACGTCGCTGTGGGCTAAGGACTGCGATACTGCTGTTGTTGGAGGCCTGAGTTGTATGACCAACTCTGACATTTTCGCCGGCCTCAGCAGAGGACAGTTCTTGTCAAAGAATGGGCCATGTGCCACCTTCGATAACGACGCCGACGGATATTGTCGCGCCGATGCTTGTGCTACTGTCATCGTCAAGAGACTCGAGGATGCTATTGCAGATAAGGACAATGTTCTCGGTGTCATTCTTGGCACAGCCACGAATCATTCGGCAGATGCAGTATCAATCACTCATCCCCATGCCGGAACTCAGGAGATTCTATATCGCAATATCCTAAATATGGCTGGTGTTGATCCATTGGATGTAGACTATGTGGAAATGCATGGCACTGGAACTCAAGCCGGCGATGCCACTGAGATGAAGTCAGTCACAAATGTCTTCGCTCCTGCAGACCAGAAGAGAAGCGCAGAGCAATCGCTATATCTCGGTTCAGTCAAGGCAAATGTGGGCCATGGAGAAGCGGCATCTGGAGTTACAGCACTTATCAAAGTTCTCATGATGCTGCAGAAGAATACCGTGCCTCCACACGTTGGCATCAAGAAGACAATCAATAGAACGTTCCCAAAAGATTTGGCAGAGAGGAATGTACATATTGCTTATCATTCCACTCCTCTACTTAAGAAAGCTGGCCAACCACGACGTGTTTTTGTCAACAACTTCAGTGCTGCTGGTGGAAACTCTGGGCTGTTGCTCGAGGACGGTCCTGCTACGAAGACGCTTTTGACAGATAACCGATCAGCGCATATGGTATCGATAACTGCGAAATCAAAATCTGCCGTGATAAAGAACGCTGAGCGCTTGATGTATTACATCGAACAACACCCGGAGGCATCGCTCGCGGATATCTCGTATACGACTACTGCCCGTCGAATTCAACACAACTGGCGGATATCAGTCACAGGATTCAATATTACTCAGGTCAGAGAATTCATCAAGCACAAGTTGACTGAAGACATTACGCCAATTCCTCTGACCACCCAAGAGATTGTCTTTGTGTTTACTGGACAAGGGTCGCACTATGCTGCTCTTGGCAAGGAGCTCTTTGAGAGTTCATCGTTGTTCAAGGAGACCATGCTCGAGTTCAACAACATTGCCGCCATGTATTGCTTACCCTCGTTTTTACCACTTATAGATGGTTCTGCTGCTGCTGTGGAAGATTTATCACCAGTTGTTGTACAGCTTGGTTTGTTGTGCTTCGAGATGGCAATGGCCCGATTGTGGGCTTCTTGGGGTATCAATCCAAGCGTTGTCATCGGACACAGTCTTGGCGAATACGCAGCTCTCAATGTAGCTGGCATTATCTCAGCCAGTGATGCAATCTACCTTATCGGTAAGAGGGCACAGCTTCTCATGGAGAAGTGCACAGTTAGCAGTCATGGCTTGCTTGCCGTCAAGGCTTCAGTCTTGTCGATCAGAGAATCTGTGGACGAGGCAAGCATTAATATTGCATGCATCAATGGGCCAGAAGAGACAGTACTCAGTGGAGATACAGCACTGATTTATGTCATCTCGGAACGCCTTACTGCAGCTGGTTTTAAATGCATGCAGCTCAAAGTACCTTTCGCCTTCCACTCTGCCCAGGTTGATCCAATCCTCGACAAGTTTGAGAAGTTGGCGGCTTCAGTTCAGTTTCACGCTCCAACAGCTCCGATCGTCTCAACGCTACTTGGAAGGCAACTTAGAGAAGGAGAAACTGTGAATGCGTCCTATCTGCGACGACATGCTCGTGAGCCAGTAAACTTTTTGGACGGTATAAACTCAATTCGGTCAGCTGGGCTGGTCAATGAGAAGACCCTATTTTTGGAAGTAGGCCCTCATCCGGTTTGCATAGGCATGGTGAAGTCAACGCTTGGGAAGGAGACTGTGGCAGTTTCTTCCCTGAGGAGGACTGAGAGCGCTTATAAAACGCTCAGCGACAGTCTTTCCACTCTTCACACAGCAGGCTTCAATATTGACTGGAATGAATATCATCGAGATCACCTGGATTGTGTCCAGCTTTTGGATTTGCCGACATATGCCTTCGATGAGAAGAACTACTGGATTCAGTATACTGGAGACTGGTGTCTGACGAAAGGAAGAGCCAGTGATAGTCAGGTTGCCTCTTGGCAAGATTCGAAACCCAAGATTTCTACTACAACCGTGCATAAGGTTGTTGAGGATTTGGTTGACGGCGATGTGGCGACTGTCTCCACCGAGTCCGATCTGGCAAGAGCTGACCTTCGCTCTGCCGTCATGGGACATTTAGTTAATGGCGCAGGTCTTTGTCCATCATCAATCTATGCTGACATGGCCATGACAGTGTGCGAGTATGGATATAAGCTTGTGCGCCCGGATGTTGAGAATATCGGCATCAACGTTGCAAGCATGGAAGTAATCAAGCCACTCATTGCACGGCCAGACGGCGCGAGTCAAATTCTCAAGCTAACTGCCTATATTGATGCTTCTCGCAGCTCTGCGAAACTCATCTTCTCGAGCGGATCAGATAAGGCTCGCGTCGACCATGCTCACTGCGTTGTCTCATTCGGTGATTGTGCTGCTTGGCTATCGGAATGGGAGCGAGTAGCTTACCTGATCCAACATCGAGTCGACTGGCTCAAGAATGCCGAGAAAAACGGCAAAGCTAGTAAGATAGGCCGTGGCCTTGCATACAAGCTCTTCTCTGCGTTGGTTGATTACGATGCAAAGTATCGCGGTATGGAAGAAGTTATTCTCTGCAGTGAGAACATGGAAGCAACGTCGCATATCTCCTTCCAGACTAAACCTACAGATGGTACTTTCGTATGCAGTCCATACTGGATTGATAGCGTGGCACATATCTCCGGCTTTATTGTAAACGGGAGCGATGCTGTCGATTCAGGAAATCAAGTCTACGTGTCTCATGGTTGGGACTCTCTTCGCATCGCGGAACCATTTTCTGCCGAAAAAACTTACCGTTCATACGTCAAAATGCAACCAGCTGGCGGAAAGATGCTTGCTGGTGACGTCTATGTCTTTGATGGCAGTAGAATTGTTGCCGTCGTTGGCGGTCTAAAGTTCCAGTGCATCTTACGCACTGTGCTAAATACTTTGCTCCCACCAGTCGGTGTTACGGCTCCTCCAGCCCAAGGTCCAGTAGCTGAGCCATCACCTGCTGTAGCAATACCGACCACATCTACGTTACACAAGACAACCACGACTACTACGAAAATCAAGACTGCGCAAGACAGCACAACGAGCCTGGAGCCTGCCAGTAAGAAGCTTGTGACTATCTGTTCGCAAACAATGGACATCGTGGCAAAAGAAGTAGGCGTTGGCATGGATGAGCTCGTTGACAATATCACATTTGCGGATCTCGGAATCGACTCTCTTATGTCGCTGACAATAGGCGGCACAGTTCGAGAAAAGCTCGAGATCGAGTTGCCCTCGTCAATCTTCCTCGAATGCCCGACAATCGGGCAGTTCAAGAGCTTGCTGGCCAGGTTTGAAAGAGCAGACAGCGAGATTTCTGAAGACACGGAAGATTCTATCTTATATACTAATACTGATGACTGCACACCTAATACTGATGACTCCACACCTAATAGTGATAGCTCCACACCTAATTTTGGGGAGATGTCTCCCTTGTCAACTCCAGCAGATGATTCGGATTTGGAATTGAGCAAGGATGATCAACTATGTGAGATTATTCAAAATACTATCGCGGTCGAAGTTGGTGTCACAACGCAAGAAGTCGCCAATGCACTAGATCTTGCCCTTCTTGGTGTTGATTCTCTTATGGCTCTTTTGATTCTTGGGAAGTTGAGAGAGAAGACTGACCTATCTCTGCCGGCTGATCTTTTCGTCACCTGCGCATCCATTAAAGACATTGAGCGCAAGCTTGGAATTGGCCAGCCACCCAAACCTGTCCGCATTCCTGCCAGATCTTTTCCAAAGCTATTACCCCTACCAATATCCACAGAAACAGTTTCTCCCAAAGAAACTGGACACCAAGTCACCAATATCACGCCAGAGCGCTTCGCAACGTCTGTGCTTCTTCAAGGAAAGATTCGCACCGCCACCTCGCATCTCTGGATGGTTCCTGACGGCTCCGGCTCAGCAACCTCTTACGCTGACATCCCAGAGATTTCACCAGGGCTAGCCATGTGGGGTCTCAATTCGCCATACATGAAGACAAGTGAGGAATTCACCTGTGGCGTCCCTGGCATAGCTGCAAAGTACATTCAGGAGGTCAAGCGTCGCCAGCCAGTTGGGCCATATTTGCTGGCTGGCTGGTCGGCCGGGGGGGTCATTGCTTTCGAGATGTTGAATCAGTTGGTGAAGGCGGGCGATAGAGTCAGTCATCTGATCATGATTGATGCGCCATGCCCTCTGATCATCGAAGCATTACCAACCTCACTCCATCGCTGGTTCGCATCCATCGGACTGCTCGGCGATGGCGACCCGAATAAACTCCCTTCCTGGCTTCTTCCCCACTTCGCTGCCTCAGTCGCGGCTTTATCAACATACGACGCCGTTAGTATCCCCAAAGACAAGGCGCCCTCGGTGACGGCTATCTGGTGCGAAGACGGTGTGTGTAAGAACGAGAGCGACCCGAGACCCGATCCATATCCAGAAGGACACGCGCTGTTTCTGCTAGATAACAGGAGCGATTTTGGGCCGAACCTATGGGATTCTCTTCTGCCGGCGGAGAAGATTAGATGTGTGCGTATGCCAGGGAATCATTTCTCGATGATGGGAGGAGACTTGGTGGGTTTTTCCAATGTGGGAGCGTGGTTATATACGTACTAACTTAGTGATAGGTGAAGAAACTTGGGAATAAAATCAGAGAGGCCGTTGCGATGGCTTGAATATAATGCTCCACTGATATATAGCTATGAAGGATGCCCTCCTTAAGAGAGCATCTAAAGTCTTATTAATTATAATGTACGATCACTATTTAGACTCACGCTTCGACTACGTGACACAGAGCAGTACTTGAGAGGACCGTTAGTAAGTGAGGAAACATATGATTTTTGGTGCTGAGAGCTTAGAGCTATCGCATCCCTCTGTTACGATACTGGCGAGAGATGCACTACCAGTTCTAGGTAGGTGTACGTGCTAATACTAGCGTAAAATAGTAACACAGAATGCGTACAAATTGCTAAAAGCGACGAAATAGACGCTCTAGATCGGGATTTTACATAGAGAATATCGAGGTATGCTCGGAAGGCGACAGAGACCCATGGACAAAAGAGGGCTCTAAGCGATGATATTATCAATGACCTCAACACTAAGAAGAGTTATGGTAGGTTGTGGCTTAAGAGGTCGTGGTGAAAGTATCTAATGACGTAACCGGGCTAGGTCGCTCTGGACCATCGCGTATGTGAGAAACATGAGGGGGTTGTAGGCCATCACTTTGTTCTTGAACCGTGAGAAGGTTTTATCCAATCTGTTCGCTGATACTGACGACCGCAAATAGAAGCTGCCTCAGCGCAGCTTCATGTAGAGGATGTAGCTGCACTGAGCGACAGTGCAATTGGTCGGCGCACTGGAACAGAACCTTAAGAATGTGGTACTAGTTGACAGCAACTACTAACGCGTCATTTTGGCGCTTCCGCTTCTTTGGCCGGTTCACTACTTACGTCATATAAATAACTGTTCCTAGATCACAGGTTTATCATATGGCCATCTAACTTGTCTGAAATGATATATGTTGCTGCAGAAGCATTTTACCTTCACTCGACTTAAATGGCATCGAATTAACACAACATTTTCATCAGTGGAGCTCCAGCCAACGTCGACCGTGCCATCCATAGGGTGCCATATTTTATATCTCCATTTCAATAACTCTCAAACGAATACCAGCTACGATGTCACCAAGTAAAGTTTCAAATAAGACCCGTCTTCAGAGGTTCAGAGCTTCTTGTGATGGATGCTTCTTCGCAAAGGTTAAATGCAGTAAAACTAGGCCGATATGTTCTCGCTGCCTCACGTGCGGAACAGATTGTAAATACAGTCCATCGTTGAGGATTGGCAAACCAAGTACAGATAGGAGAATCAGCAACTCCAACATCAATACCAGTGCTGTTGCCGACCGAAATACGAACGTCGACGAGGCCTCGCATTCCCGCTTTGCGTTTGACTCTCAAGCTATGCCCATAGCTACCGATAAAAAGAATACTTCATTAGGGTCAGCGAATGGAAATAGAGAGCAATTATCTTCGGCAAACACAACTGCATCCCATCGCAACGACGCTTTGCTTGATGCTTACGATTTGGGGCTGCCTCCTAACACTACCGAGTTGTTTGACCCCTCGCTCCCTTGGACGCCAATATCGCAGATCGAGTTTGACAATCCGGTAGTCCAAAACGATCAAGGGACAATGATGTCTTGCCCGAAATATTTAGGTGCTGTACCACAGCTGAATTTAATCTCGCCATGGTCCGATAGTCAGTCGTCAAATTTACTATTCCATCCCCGCACGAATGCAGAACTTCCATCGCCAAATTCATCGCTCGATGCCAACTCGCCACCTGATTGCCGAACCAATGCTAAGATATCCTCGCCATCCTGCAACTGCTTTACGACCTGCCTTCAATCTCTTCAAGCTCTTCACAATCACTCCAGCACCACTCGATTAGCATCAGCGTTTGACATGGCCTTGACCATCAATCGAAAAGCTGTAGAAGGATGTGCCAGTATGTTGGCTTGCAGAGAATGTGTTCCCAAATCGGGATCCAATACCACTACCATGCTCCTTGCCACCATAATGGAGAAAATCTTGTCATTTTACCAGGTAGCGTTGCAGGGTGGCTTCGGTGGTACGACTAGAGCAGACACACAAATGCCTATCGGCAGTTATCGCGTTGCTAACGAAGATGGTCGTTGGCTCAGTAATGAAATTTTATGGCGCGAACTCCGGAAACTGGAAGAACTCTTTGGGCGTTTCCGCGAAGTTTGCGGACGCAATGAAAGGGATAGGGATGCTGGCATTTGTTCTACTTTGTTGGGTCACTTATCAAAAAACCTTAACATCGCATATGAAGAACTGAGAATGGGCAAACAGCGTATGACGTCTGGAATAGCCGATTCAATATTCTGGCCGACGGAAGGATGTTAAATATGTGCGACAATGAATGCTTATGACGCGCGTGTCATAAGCATAAATTTAGAGGACGGGATCATCAGAGTTCAATTGCGATTGGTTTCGAAAAGTTATCAATCATTTTAGGGTTTAATGGTCTTCTATATCGGTTTAACATACTCAAACTATGGCAAACTGTTTCCTCCAAATGTGAGCCCACTTCAATTGAATGGAAGAGTCACTTGGACTCGAACTATATCGTTACTATTTCTCTATGAGGTCTCATCTATACACCTCATGGCATGAATCTAGCTAGAGCATAAACCTAAAAAAGTACACTTACAACATTGCCATCTCGGAACTGAAACGAGTTGAATGTTTAGATAAGGTATGGCAGCGAGAACAGGTTAATTCTTTTATTCACTTCCAAACCGCACACTCCAATTACTCCAACTCAAAGCGAAAATTTTAGTCAGGACGATTATGGAGTTGGACAAAACATCTCAACAAAATCTTGACCAAGGCAAGTCCGTCACCTAATGTCATTAGAGCTGAGCATGAGTCGCGAACTTCAATTATGCATATCAGTTGAGGTAGTCAAACATGCAACTCTTTGGTTTAGATTCAATCTATGATGTGCAAGTTACATGTAGAGGTTGAGGCAGAAACCTGTATGCAATGTTCGACATTTTCTCGTCCATACAATATCGTGACACGACAGTCAGGGGGCAACGACTGATGCACCATTTAAATGGCTCCTCCACTCAGTCTGATGACCTGGCCTGAGATAAGATTAGCATGCGTCTACAAATTATCACCGACAAGGGTGAAAATGCGGTCCCTTACCATTAATCCACTCGCTTTCTGGGCTCACAAGTAGTGATACGGCACGGCCAATATCAGCTGGATACCCAACGCGATTCAATGGGGAGCTCTTTGCAATACCCGCATCGATTTCGCTCATTGGCGTATCCGGTGTTCCGCCAGGTGTATAATGCCATGCATTACCCTGAAACATGTCGGTCTTGACGCCTCCCGGAGCAATCGCGTTGCAGGTGATACCCTTCGGG
>JPKD01000445.1:0-14625 GCA_000750935.1 Pseudogymnoascus sp. VKM F-4519 (FW-2642)
AGCATCCAACATGCATTATTCGCCAGGTGCACCAATTCTGAGCTCTCAAGATCTCGTTAACTGGCAGTATATTGGCCATTCCGTTCCCACTCTTGCCTTTGGCTCAAAGTACGACATGTCTGGTGGAGCAACTGCATACGTCAAAGGAACATATGCGTCGACTATGCGATACCGGGCTAGCAACAAAACATGGTATTGGTATGGCTGCATCGAATATGGGGGTACATATGTCTACTCTGCGCCCTCTGTCACGGGACCTTGGACACAGAAAGCCAAAATTAGCACGTGCTACTATGACGCTGGTTTGCTCATCGACGACGATGACACAATGTATATCGCCTATGGTAACACACAGTTATCTGTGGCTAAGCTCTCCACGGATGGACTGTCTCAAGTCCAAACCCAAGTGGTCTACAATACTCCGTCTTCCATTGGTGTACTTGAGGGCTCGCGAATGTACAAAATTAATGGAGCCTACTACATCTTCAGCACGAGGCCCGCAAACGGACAATATGTTTTAAGATCCACCAGCGGCCCCTTTGGACCATACACCATAAAGCAGCTCCTCTTGAATCTTGGTAGCCCAATCCCAAATGGTGGCGTTCCACATCAAGGTGGCTTGGTTCAGACTCAAGGAGGCGCCTGGTACTATATGGCATTCGTCGATAGCTATCCTGGTGGAAGGGTTCCAGTTCTCGCGCCTATCAGTTGGGGGAGTGACGGCTTTCCAGTCCTCCAGACGGTCAATAACGCTTGGGGTTCTTCATACACAGCTCCACTTTCACTATCTCCCACGTCCCACACCGGTACAGATGCATTCCCAGGAAGCTCCCTCAACCCACAATGGGAATGGAACCACAATCCCGATACGACTAAGTTCTCTGTCAATAATGGCCTTACCCTTTCCACCGCGACCGTGACGAACGATCTGTATCACGCCCGCAACACCCTCAGCCATCGCATTTTGGGCCCAACTTCGTCTGGAACCGTAATTCTCAACTTTGGTAATATGGCCGACGGCGACCGCGCAGGCCTCGCTATGCTCCGTGACAGCAGCGCCTGGATCGGAATACGCAAGGACGGCTCATCTATTAAAATCTCCATGTGGTCTGGCCTTGCTATGACTTCTAACTGGGCAACCTCTAGCACTGGCTCGGAAGCTGCTAGCGCCGCCATCTCTGGTTCCCGCGTCTGGCTACGAATTTATGCCGATATTCATGTCGGTTCTGGAAAACAAGCGAACTTCTACTATAGCACGGACGGGCAGAGTTTCACGCAGCTGGGGAGCTTGGTGCTCGGTAGCAGCTGGGAATTCTTCCCTGGTTACAGATATGCCATCTTTAACTTTGCTACGAAGGCGCTGGGTGGCTCTGTACAGATTAGTTCTTTCACCGTCGATGCGCCAGGCTTGACGGTGTCGGGATCCACAGGCGGAAACCCCCCAACCCAGACAACATCCACTGGCGTAAATCCCCCAACTCAAACAACCTCCACTATCGGAACCACCACTAGTCCCGGTACTGGAGGCGGTGGAACAGTTGCACAATATGGTCAATGTGGAGGAATTGGATACACTGGAGGTACTGCGTGTGCCTCACCATATACTTGCAAGTACTCGAACGATTGGTATTCGCAGTGCTTGTAGGCGAATTCATGTAATTTTCGAGCATATGTTGAATTAGAATATATCTTGATACTGCTTTCGCTGTGAAGAGCAGTAACATGCTTTATTTAGACATTCGTTTATCTTCATCATGAGTTGTTATATAGCAAGATAAATGGCATACTAAGACGCTTTACAATAGTCTACTTAACTTCTTATATTTATATTGTAGGGTGGCTTTTATTGAATCTCCCATAATACAAAATAGATAAAGAGCAACTGTCAACAAAAAAACCAGTTGATAGCAGCTAGACCTCCTAGGATTAAATAACTTTTGAATACGGTCTATGTACTGTGGGTAGACTGACTGCGAGCTTAGCCATAACCGCACCTATGTGCCCAAAACCCACCTCGAAGGCGGGGTATTGCCACTTCTAGCGCGTAGACGGGACTATAACCCGTCGGCTTAAGTGCATTGAACACTAGCATGCTTTTACTCGGGCCGCATTTTGGTACCTGACGAGAAGCGCAATGCAATGCCTGATATAGAATGGTCAAATTACAATCTAATCACATTCCCTCATGAAGCTCTCCTATGTTGCTCCGCTCTTTTAGTTTCTAACGCATATTTAGTTGCTAGGATCATCCTTGTCTTTAATCTATCCTGAAAACAGCCAAATCTACTAGTGCGTGTCAGTTTGTCCTTTCTCCACCAACCATAAGACAGATTCTCTGTGTATGAAAAATACGAAGCGTCGTCAGCCTACAATATTTCTTGATCACAAGTGATGATATATATAGAGGTAAGATGGTAGGATCTATTGGGTGTCTCAATATCAAGAAATTTCATTTTTATTGATTTCATCATGTTGTATGCTCTTGCACTATTAGTGATACCAGTTGTATGTGGCCAATCGGCAGCCTGGGGTCAATGTAGGTGAATTACATCATTGAACGACCAAGCTAATGGCTTCAGGCGGTGGAAGTGGATGGACTGGAGCAACTACATGTGTTTCTGGGTCATGTTGCACATTCTCTAACGACTGGTACTCCCAATGCCTTCCATGCACTGGAGGCGGAGGTGGAGGTGGAGTAACTACGACGGCCTCGACACCTCCTACCTCAACTGGCACAGGATCCACAACTACATGGAGCACATTATCTAACGTGAAGATTTTTGGACCTGGTTCTGGCTATAATGCACCAGGCGTACTTTACGGTCGTACAGAAATAATTGGAAATACGTTGTATGCAACTGCAGAGAACTGTAAGCAGACCCACTAACCTACAGACTCCGAGACATAACCAAACGACTGACAACCTTTATGCAGACAGCCCAGACCAGCCATTCTCACCCATCTACAGATCAAACAATGGTGGGCAGACGTGGACTCATCTTGCCGATGTAAAGGACACTGTCAACGGCTGGGGCCTGAGATGGGAACCACACCTATTCGTCCTGCCTTCCGCAGTCGGCAACTATCCAGCAGGCACAATGCTGCTTGCCGCTGACTCCGTGCCCGCTGACCGAAGCGCCTACCACATCGATCTCTACTCCAGCACGGACCAAGGGGCCACGTGGAAATTTGTGAGTAATGTGGCGAAAGGCACTGGGGGCGGTGCAATCTATGAGCCGTTCATGCTAGTGTACCAAGGTCAATTAGTTGTCTACTTCTCTGACTCCCGCGACTCAAAATATTCACAAAAACTCACTCACGTCAACTCGGCGGATCTGGTGACTTGGAAAACAAATGTAGACGATGTCACCAGCTCCAAACAGAGTGATCGGCCTGGAATGCCAACTGTTGCGGCCTTGCCTAATGGAAAGTACATTTTGACTTATGAGTTTGGCACGAATTCCCAGTACCCGGTAAGTCGAGTGCCTCATCTGCACTGGGGCTTATCGCAGTTGTTAACATGCTACACAGATCTACTATAAAATTGCCGATAGCCCTTTGAGCTTCCTCGGTAGTATAGGACAACCACTCGTGGCAAAGGATGGGACAGCTGCAGGTGCTGGCTCACCGTATGTGGCATGGTCCTCAGTAGGTGGTAGCTCAGGGACCGTTATTGTCAGCTTTGCGGACAGCGGTAATCTGTTTACAAATAAGGCGCTCGGGGTGTCTGGTAGCTGGGTACAAGTCAACACAAACGTGCCAAGTGCATACTCGAGATCGATTAGAGTTTTGCCCGACGCCACAAAGCTGCTGATTGTAGGAGCTGGGTGGAACGGGAATACGATCAATGCCGAGGTCAGGGCAGATATCATCACAATCTCCTAAGTAGTAGCACCTAGGTAAAGAGATTAGTAGTTCGTTTTGTTCTAAATATGAGATATTAGCCCTATAACTCACTAATCAAGATATGCTGTGCGCTCCAAAAAATCAGCTGCTAAGTGACCAGTAAAATATTCGGTGATATTTACTGCATTAAATTGGTATTCCTAGTGGTTTTATTAGCTCCTGCTAACACTATAGATATAGCGCAAAAGTTGGACCATGTATCACGCTCTGTGTAGCAAGGAAAATTAAATGTGTAGCATGGGATATATTAATCTTGTGACTGCAGCTATCTTAGGGGGGTCCTAGAGCTAGCCGACCCTTGTGCATCGTCGAATCCCAACTTGCTTCTTGGTGTATCTCTCGTCTTTCAAAATCACCAGACCTCAGGCAAAGCGAGGAGCAGGGCCGAACTGATCAATACGGCGTGCCCTAACTTGAGTCTTCTCGCTAATGTATCTACAACGGCGGTCCAGGTATAATGTAAGCCGTGTCTGGCCCATCGTTATAGATGTTGTAGTGAATACCAGGGTCGGAAGACTTATAGAGTTGAGTTCCGACCACACCGCTAGGGTTATCTGAATCTCCGCCAGTGACCTTGAGGTTGATGCACTGCGGGTAGAACTGAGCATCGCATACATTGTAAGCTGAGTGCAGTGCAATGATCTCGTTGCGTAAGACGTAATTTCCAGCTACAAGCGATGAAGGCAGGTCGACTGTCCAGGTCCCATTGTTTTCCGCTAACGTATAATCTGTGAGTTTTGTCCACCGTGGTGCAGTCACCGCCGCAGTTAGCAATATAGTCAATGATGGGGCCGTGGTGCGAATCGGGCCAAGGGGTCCATTTGAGCTCGATCTGACTACCAGCTGCAACGGTAACTGACTTCTTGGAGTTTGTAGCATTTATATGGCAGATAATGTTGGGGTCCTGGAGGGTCGATGACGGCACAAAACCCGTATCAGTCGCCCAGCTCGGCCACGCGACCGTATTTTGGTCAGCGTCCCAGGGAGCAATAGTCGGGTTGAAGCCTGTTAGGGACTGGCTGTCGATGGTAATCTCTGAAATATAGCCGTGAGCTGCGACAGCGGTCACGCCAGCGAGGACTGCAAGGGGCGAGGCGGTCCGCATGATGAGGGTTGCAATAGCCAAAGACACGAAATGTTGTATGGGGGAAGAATCGTGCTGGAGACGATTGAGGGACCAAAAAAGCAGAGGCGGTGGAGCCTATATATAAATTTTTACAGATTCATCTCCGCTAGAAGGCACTCATCCCGATACCCGTGGCGGTCCGGCTCTCCATTCACAAACATATATTTATCCCATGACTGCTCTTGTTTCATCAATGGTTATATCATAAATCATTAACTTAAAACGCCAAGATAATTGGCTCCTGTCACACCGCACTTTTCATAGGTTGTTGGGATAGCTTCCCGAATCACCGGCTGCTCAATAACGTGCTGGCCTCTAGTTAATTTCAGATATCAATTACCGGGATGTGCCCTAGGTGATCCTACAAAGGCTAACTGGATGTGATGGCGATTTTCGTCTTAGAATGGAATTGTTTGTTTCTAGGTTATTGCGATAACATAGACACCTTGAAGACTCAGATATAGGTCGCCGCAGAAGCCCGAGCGAGTGAGAGCACAGGAGAGAAGTTTTGATTGTCCAATCCCCTTTCAAAGTTTCTATCCGCCAAATCACCTATACTACCTGTAGCTATGGAAGGCATTGGCTGTACCAATCATTGCTGTACTTGCAAGTCCCGCTGGCACAAGTAGTTGGGCCTGTCCAGCCTTGGCCGCCGCACTGGCCCCATAGAGCTGAACCGGTTCCTGTAGTAGGTGGGGTCGTGCTAGCAGTAGGTGGCGATGTCGTGACGGTGCCTGATGGGTTTGATTGGCTAAATGATTTTATAACGTTCAACAGAACTGGGTGTATACGAGAGGCAATGATTGCATCGCCAGCAGCGTTCGGGTGGACGCCATCTCTTAGGTCAGAGGTAGGGAAACCGGTATTGCAGTCTGCGATAACGATGGGCGATTTAGCAGTGCTCAGGCTGGCGGCCCAGGCTGGAATGGCTGCGTTCAATGATTGGATTGAATTGCCGTAAGTTAGTGGGATTACAAGATCAACCTGAGCATTGTTGTTAGTCTAGGGCCTTGAATACATCAACAAGCTCATTAACTCACAATGATCTTCATGTTCGGGTTGTTAGCACGCATCTATTGCACCATCTTAGTGTATGCAGCAATAACTTCAGCGGTAGAGTGGCCCCCAGTTGAATCGTTTGTGCCAAGCATGAACATGGCAACATCCGGCCTTGCTGATGCGAGCCAGCCAACTAGATTGTTATTGGCAATGTTGATAGCGAGGTAGCCCGAGTGGCCTTCGTGGTGCATATCCCAGCCCGAGTTACCCTGACAGTTTTGAGTATTACTTGTCATCGAACCGACGAATTGGAAGTTGTTTGTAACACCATCAGCCTGAAGGGCATCCCACAGAAGAGTGCGCCAGCAGGTAATCTCAGTAATGCTATCTCCAAGAGGCACTTTATTTGTTAGGATGTATCTGTAGCATCACTTAGAAGGCGGCTTACTAATCCTGATTTTGGTCTAAGCCGCTGCCAAGCCCGTTAATGTGGCTGCAGTTAGACATGAGGCAATACTGAAGGCACGCATTTTTGAAAATTTTAAGGATGTCTATTGGGGGAGATGCAAACAAGTGAGAAATCGTGGTGGGATAGCCCTATTTAAACATCCTTTGACCCCTAATGCATAGCTGTTATTCCCCATTATTTACTTTCCTGTTACCTTACAGTACTAATTCTCCTGCCTAAACGTCGCCAGCTGTCGCCAGAATTTAGGCGGTATATGCCATTTACCAGAAGTACATATATAGTCTCGAGTCGCATTCTCTTCCTGGATGATAATAATCCGCAAACCCAAACTTTGGCACAGCCATCCAACTGTGCAATGTCGCATAATTCAATGTTGTCAAAATAAGCTTGCTCTCTGCCGGAAGCGGGGGAGCGACACTGACTCATAAGCGCTAGCGCTCATCGAACTCATGTGAGTACTTTTTATTCTTGAAGAGCGGGGGGACGGTAAGCACAAGAGTAACTTATAATATAAAGGGAATATATTAACTGAGAGAAACCTTACGGTGATACCTATACCAGACCGGCCCTTGTGCCAGTTTAGGCTGGTTACCTTGAGATACCCATGCGTTTGTTCGCTACCCGCGCGGGTTTCACCTGGTGGAGTTGGCACGCGGGACAGTCACCGGTGGGGCTGCCATCCGCTCCTGGTGGGGATTTTGTCCCTTGACCCCGCATTTGTAAGAGCTGACATTGCTTAGTTCGGAAATTTCAGATTAGTGCAATTTGCTAAGATAGGCTTAGCACATATATTCGTAGATCGGAGATCGCCCGTTGAAAGACTGGAGGGGAGTCCCTTGCAGGGTTGCTACGACGGCAAAACAGGAATACTTGTATTGAAGTCGCAATTTGACACTCTGGCTTCCTTCGGGAATGCGTCGCCGCCCAAACTGACCGTGAATAGCCTACACTTTCACATGTTATATGTGACCACGCGTTGAGCACTCTTTGGTTGCCCCCGTCCATCCGTAAGACCGTGATGAAGCATGGAACCCAGTCTCCGCCAAGCGCTGCAATAATGTTCGCTGTGCAGACAGTCACTATTCCTGTCTCCCTTCCCATCTTGCCACTGCATTCTCCTCGAGCAGTGCAGATTACATCGCCTCAGCAGGACATGGAGCGTAGCTGTCTTCATCGCCATGGCCGCTTAGTGGAATCGTGGCTGTCCGTGCTGGAGAATGGACCCTTCAAACAAGGGGTGCTACTTACACGAGGCACTGGGGCTATAATGAATGATGTTCAACAGGATAATTACATGCTGTCAATATACTAGCTAAACATTGCAAGGCTATACAGTAAAGCCGAGTTTATACAGAGAAAGAGAGGTTGAGATTTCTATTCGATCTGACTAATGCCTCTAAAGACACTGGGAGTACCAGTCGTTGGAATACTTACATGTGTAGGGGCTGGCGCAAGTACTTCCTCCTGTCCAACCAGATCCTCCACATTGCCCGTACTGAGCTACTGTGCCACCACCGCCGGGCGTAGTTGTCGCTGGATTGGTGGTTGCTGGCTTCATGGTTGTCGCCATGGTGGTGGTCTGCCCCCCTCCATTTCCAGAACTTATAGAGAATTCAAATGCGTAGGCAGTAGTAGTATCTGCTTGATTGACGGCAAACGTGAGCGATCCTCCCGAATAGGTGTGTCCAACAATCCCTAAGTTGGTAGGAGCATCATATTCCGCGTAGTGGTTGCCCGCATTCCCTTGAAACCCCCAAGTTTGGATGTTTAATGTTCCACTCATAGGCAAGCCCAAAGCACCTAAGCTGTCGATGCGGATATTCCAACTCCCAGTGTTAAGCCGAGATCCAACGAGAAGGCGAACTTTGTCGCTTCCGACAACCGCATACACATCCCCATGCTTGTCAGCCGTAGGGAGTGTTGCAACTCGATACCCAGTCATCTGAGCGTAATACTTATAGACTTGGAACTCTGCTGCGGGCCAGTATCCTCCAGCTTTGGAATTGTAGGCTGAGGTGCCAGCATTTGGCTTTCCGAGTAGTCCAGCCATGAAGTCGTGAAGCGCTCCAGAGCTTAGCCAGTTGCCTCGGAGTCCGATTGCGTTAACCCGCTCGAGTTGAGCTATCCACCAAGCACCACCTGAAGGTACTTGTTCGCTGGAGGTAGCGTACTCGTTAATGTTGACCTGTTTAGGGGCAAGGCCATATGTATTAAGGAGTGCGGTATGAGCGGCAGTGGTCGACTGCATATCACCACCTCCCCCTTCCATGTGCCAAGAGTACTGATCCGGTGCACTGTTGTCGCTGGCGATGAACTTTTCCCAATTCGTCCACCATGTATCACCAGCCCCAGGCGATGATGCCAGAGAAGGACCAGAGATCAGGGCTGAGGGAAGTTCAGAGCTATAGGATTAGAAGTTGATGGTCAATTCAGGGGTGTGAACCTTACCGAAATCGATGATACGCTCGTCCCCAAAGTTGTATCCATTGCGCCTGAGGGCGGTTCCAGAAGATGGATAGATTAGGTTCATTCCATATATCCAAGTTTAGCCCAGGAAGCATATTATTTGCTTTGATATCGCTGATGAGATTAGTCATATAGCTGTCCCAGCTCGACCAGTCGCCATTGTCCCCGGGATATGCCGCTGAAGATCCCTGACCACCGTCCGCACCCCACAAATCATGTACCAAGAAGATGAAGTTGCCACCGTACTTGCGCGTTGTCTGGTAGTTGCTCAACACACTGGCAAATCTGTTCTAGGGTTACGTTAGCAAACAGACAATTAGGTGGATGACATAAGATCTACCTTGTATTCCGTCAGGCCATGGATCCATCCACGACCTGGCGACCCAACCTGAGCACCTCCGGCGCGACAGTAATTGAACTTGATGTCCGTATAGAAGTGATCAGGTATCTGATTTGCAGTATCAGGGATTCCATAGATGAATCCGGATGCCAGATACTGTGGAGCTCCGATGTTGCTGCCAAGGTTGACCGTCGCAGTCCCGGAGACTGATCGTTCCTGATTCTGGACTGCTGTTGCGGCTGAGAGACCGAGGAAAAGAGCTGAGATGATTGTCTTCATGATTGCAATTGATCAGAGTTGAGTGAAGATGCTGCTTGGGACAACTCCAATGCTATGGAGTCTCTCATCTTATATATATTTTCTAACTAGCGAGGCCGTGAAGCTATAATGAACAGTTAAGAAATATTCCCGCGTCCGCCATAACAAGTTGACGCAGGTGGGACAAACGACGAGCGTCCGGTGGGGGAATCCGGCGTCCGTTAGTGAGATTTTCTCCTGTCTGGGGTGATGCTGTCCGGTGGAATGTATATATTGCAGTGCATATTGTGGGGTAGGCCCCTGGAAATTAGCGGTTCTTGATGCCGTTGATCCGTAGTGATACCGCTACCCCTCCTTCTAATATTTTGCAGGTACGGCATTCTTCTCCCGCTTGCTCGAACAGTCCTCCTCTAATGGTGGAATAAACTGTACCCAGCTTCAGAACCCCGCTCACTACTGTCGGTCGCTGCAATTGGCATTCCTCTAATGGGGAATGAACTATACCCAATTTCAGAACCATGCTCACCGCTGTCTATATATAATGTCTCGTTGACGTAGCTGTTTCTGCTTTAGTGACAGTTTAAGCTTTTCGTCTATAAGCTTATTAGATCATAGGCGTGACTGTCCTAAACGATCATAGTTTCCCCACCAAAAGTGATCAGACATGTTCTCACAATATGTACTTGCCTTAGGCCTTGTTGCCACGGGCTCCCTTGTCGCCGCTGGGCCCTGCGATATCTACTCGTCCGGCAACACACCCTGCGTCGCTGCACATAGCACTACTCGCGCTCTGTATAGCGCCTACTCTGGCTCACTTTACCAGGTAAAACGCGCTTCCAACGGTGCCACGAGTGACATAGCGCCGCTGTCCGCTGGCGGCGTCGCTAATGCTGCAGCTCAAGACTCCTTCTGCGCTGGCACAACCTGTCTCATCACAATCATTTACGACCAGTCTGGCCGTGGTAATCACCTTACCTCAGCTCCACCTGGCGGCTGGCCTGGCCCAGGAACTAATGGCTACGATAACTTGGCTAGCGCGACTGCTGCACCAATCTACATAAATGGTATGAAGGCGTACGGCGTCTACATTGCGGCTGGCATGGGATACCGAAACACTGCTGCTAGTGGCACAGCTAAGGGCGATGCAGCGGAAGGAATATATGCGATCTTCGATGGGACCCACTACAACGGTGGCTGCTGCTTCGACTACGGCAACGCTGAGACTAGCAGTACAGATACAGGCGCCGCTCATATGGAGGCCATCTACTTTGGCAACTGCAACGTCTGGGGCACTGGATCTGGCAGTGGCCCTTGGATCATGGCTGATCTCGAGAACGGCCTATTCTCTGGAGTTAACTCGAAAAATAACGCTGGTGACCCGACAGTCAATCACCGCTTTGTCACAGCTATCCTTAAGGGGGAGCCTGGGAATTGGGCGCTCCGGGGGGGCAACGCTGCATCCGGCTCGCTATCGACATTCTACAGCGGCGCACGCCCAAATGGCTATAATCCAATGAAAAAAGAAGGTTCCATCATTCTCGGCATTGGCGGTGACAACAGTCACGGCGCTGTGGGCACATTCTACGAGGGCGTGATGACCACTGGCTATCCGTCAGATGCCACTGAGAACTTGGTGCAGGCAGACATCGTAGCTGCCAAATACGCCACGACCGGGGGGTCCTCTCCCCCGGCGACGACGTCAACCCCAGGCGGTGGAGGCGGTGGAGGCAGCTGCGCGGCGGCTCACTGGGGCCAGTGTGGTGGCCAGACATACACCGGCTGCACGGCCTGTGTTTCCGGCACCACGTGCCAATATAGCAACCCGTGGTACTCGCAATGTTTGTAGAGTGCAATTAGGCGGCAGCAGGTCAAATAGGGGCAAAAAAAAGCCTTGTAGTGGCTGGGCCGTCGATTTGCTCTGTACATGTTCACTTCTTGTCCTATACGTTTCTAACACAAAAGCTAGACGGGGTTGACAGCGCCGTCTGATAACTTTGTCCGAGGTATATCACGCGTGACAGATGCAATGTATAAGAAACGGGAACTTGGAACGATAGTCTTTCATCATATATTTATGAAAATTGATATTGGAATTCGCCAAAGGAATTCTCAAATCACAATGCGTATCGGACCTAAATGCTATTTCCGACGATTTCTACTGTCATAAGTTAAGTTTATTTGTGAGCTCCTCGCTATATGCTATCAGCTATCCTTAAGTGTTCAAAGTGTTGGCCATCGCTTCCGAGCTTAAAAGCTACTCAGTCTCAACTGATCGAGCCTGAGATTTCTATGACGCCAATACAGATGTGCTGGGCCTACTTAGATACCTTACGGACTAGCTACAAAGCTAGGAAAATAGTACAGATGAGCTGGAATACTACGACAACGAGGATAAGCTTCCATAGAGATCATAGACAAGCTCTACTTTAAAGGGGGAGTAATATCACAGGCATATACTGATGCCACGTGATTACTGTCCTTATAGACTGCAACAGGTCTTGCGGACCACCCATAAGGGGCAGTAGCCTTAAACTAAGTTATTAGTCCTCATTGCTCTGCTAAGTCAACCATCGATCCGACCATTGATCCGCGATCTCAGGAAATCCCTCCTCCTCAAATTGCCTCTGAACCCGATTTCTCTAATCAACTTTTGATCCTTGGCCGTCATCTGACGATCCGCGGGAGTAGGTCTCTGAGGGGTCTCTATCCTAATATCCCATAGCCTACATATCTCTACTCTGATTCAGCCTGTAAATGACGGATCCACAGCTTCAAAAGAGCGCATAACGGCCATTGTTATTACTGGGTAGCCCATAATAACATCATGTAAGCCAGTCTTGAGAATTTCCTCCCGAATAACACCGTTTTCTGCCCGCCATTCCATGACTGACCCTGCAGCGCCTAGATCTACCTTAGATTCCAATTTTCTTGCTTTAAGATCGTCGTAGCTTATTCCTGCATACACTGAAGCGTTGACAGCATGCCAAAAGATAGTGGGGGTGTGATGCCATGGAATATCATAATCGTCCTCGGCATGTATGATCGTTAGGCGATACATCTCTCCATTAACTTCATTAGCTTGGACGTATTGTGCAATGTTGTCTTTGCTCAACCATTTATCCTGTATAAAGCGTAGAAGGTAGTTGAACAGCAGCGGGAGCTTCGCAAGCGGCGCCAGGATAGGAATAGTTCCTGCAACTCGGTAGCTCGCGACAAGTGTTGCGACATCAACAAATGGTGCAACTAGGATGGTGCCTGCAAAGACGACGGGTGGACTTTGGAGAGCAAGGTGCTTAGACACAGCGATGCTCACAGCCGTGCCCATAGATTGAGCAAAGATGAGAATACGGGAGGAAGGGATGCTGGCGACGTTCATAGCCCAGTCCGCAACGGCAAGGGCATCCAGTATAAGTCCGCTCTCGCACGGTGTGCCAGTGCTACGCCCAAATCCTCGATAGTCAAATGTCAAGACATGAATCTTTCCAGGCTGGCCTGCCGACAGCGCGTGATAGTTAGGAACTCTATAGCCTGAGCCCACGGTTCCCCCAGCACCATGCATGTGAATAATTAGTCGAGCATCAGGATTATCGCGCAAAAGTTGGAAAGCTAGTCGAGACGTGATATCGGAAACGAAACCAGTTGGTTCAGCAACAAGAGGAAGCTCGTTTTTGCGATACAACTCTCTAGGAAGAATATGCCAGGCGTAAAGATGTTCACCATCGGATGTCTTAATAGAGAAAGGCGTAACCTGGTTCTTTAGAAAGCCAAAGGTCTCAGGGACATCGAGATCCTTGCACCACGTCATCTGAATTGCGTGCAGGTAAACAACATGGGATTGAAAGTTCGACGTCGTCAGCAGTCCCAGTAGTGCCGTATACAGCCCAGCCGCAACTGCTACCGAAATGAAGGCATATTTCGCCGCCGTCATGATTGGCAGAGGTGAGGTGCAAGAAGTGTTGGTGCTGTTGAGGCTGTTAACCGCTGTGGAAGATCGTGCCATAGCTGGCTCCTCAAGGGCTTTCTTCCGCCCATACAGAAGTGATGCTGCAGCGGATCTTGGTGAATGGGGGTCTCGTTGCTGCTCCCAGTTGCTGTTTGTAGTACAACTTTCATAGGTTTGAGACATGTTTGCGGCCTCTCAAGGTGCGGAAGAAGCTTATGGTAATTGATAGAACTACAAAGAGGAAGATTGAAGACGTGAATAGTGCTCTAGTGACGGTGGCCAGGGCATCGTTGGCCAGAGTTTCCAAATGAGGACAAGTGCACTTTGAGCGCCATGGCTGCAGGGGGTCAGTGAGAAAACGGTGATGCAGGGACGGTCAACCTATAGGATGTTGTTGTTCTATCCCAATTAGGAATCTCTACTATTCATTCATTCCTGTAGATCCTCTAACCTGGCCAAAGGTTGACTGGGCATGGTGGGTAGGATTCGCTGATATAGCCCGTACGACTACACTGTGGCAGACAAATGACAAGAAAAACCGGGCTGATCTCGAGATCGTATTGATGAGCGTGCAGTTCTTTCAAACGGAATCGGAAGAGGCGAAGGAGGCATTGAAAGAGCTTGATAATGGTTTGCTTGAGGAGTGATCAAGAGGTTGGATCGGAGGAGGCGTAGCCAGGAGGAGAGGAGAATAATGAGTTTCTATGAGTGAGGCATTTCGGTTGTTGCGGGGATGCTGGATTTTGGAATGGCACCACTGCAGATCTTTTCAAGTATTCGTACTAAACTGTGGATGTCTGCATTAAGCTTTACCAGTTCAAATACTTGATTAGAGGCTTCGACCCATTGATGTTCCTAGACAGCAAGATTGAGCGTTGCGTGAAGCACTTCAGCCAGGTCGTCGTTAAGTTTCTTCGTTCTTTCAAAATGCTTCGCTTCAAGGAAGCTGCACACCGTAATTAAAGGATGCAAAAGCCAACAAATATCCCTTCTAGGTCTTCTACTATCTCCCTACAAACAAACACCCAGCCTCTTAACGCGCATCCCGAGCCTTACAATGTAAAATATTTTCTCCAACAACCAAAAACACCTCATACCACCCCTCCCACCCTTCCCAC
>JPKD01000446.1:0-19337 GCA_000750935.1 Pseudogymnoascus sp. VKM F-4519 (FW-2642)
ATACAGGCGGGTAAAAAATACCACACGCCTCACGCAACATCCATACCTCTATATCCACCACCCCCTCTACAGCGTCAACCCCGGCGGCATCATCGTCCTCAGCTTCTCCTTATCCTCCAACGCCAGCTCCAACCCTGTATACCCCTTACCCACCGAAAGCCCCTGAAACGCCCCACTGAATACACAGTCATTCACACCCACCCCATCCACCCACGCTCCCCCCACACTCAATCTATTCCCAAACATCCTCCTAATCCCCGCATCTACACTCTGGAGGCGCTCCTTATGCCCGACCGTGTACTGCGGGATGCAATTCTTATGCAACGTCGCCAGCACCTGATCAGGCTTATCGGTGATCTTCAAATGCCTCGCCAGCACCAGCTCCGCCATCCGCTGCCCCTCCTCCGGCGTTGGCAGCTCATCCGCCGACCGCCCGTCCCAGTAGTGACCCCCTAGCATAACGGTGAGTTTTGTGCCCGGGGCGCCGTCGATGTGGGGAGTGGCGTGGGAATCGAAGACGACGCCGAGTGCGAACTCAGGATTCTGCTTGAAGGGCACGGATTGCGGGATGAGGTAGCCGAAGCCGGGTTGAGGAACAAGGTGGGGGTTTTTGTAGTAGAGGTTCACGACCATGACGGTGGTGTAGGGTATGAGGGATAGGGCGGGGATGTTGACGAGGTGGCAAAGGTTGTGGGCGGGGAGCGTGGAGATGACGTGGCTGTAGGATTGAGCGGGTTGGTTGTTGGAGGTTTTGATCTGGGGTGTGTTAGCTTACACGGTTTGGAGGTGTGCGAGGAATGGAGAAAGGCGAGGGCTGATGAGCTTGGTGGAAGGATCATTGAATAAGGGGAAAAGGGGTGCTCACTCGTATGGTTTTCCCGTCTGGGCTGCTCGAAATCCCCGAAACGCTTGTCCCCACCCTAATATTCGCATTTTTCGATTCCTTAATAACCCTCCCCAAAGCATCCGGTAGCGTCTGCATCCCATTCGTAAACGTGTATATACTCGCCTGTCGCGCTTTCTCACCCAGTGCCTGGCCAAATAATACCTGATCTCCCCACTTATGCAAATCAGATATCCCGTTAGGCCCATACCCCTCTGGCTTGTTTCTAACCATCCCCATCGAGAGGCTTCCGAATCGCCCTTCCGCCTCCCACAAGCGAGGCATCAAACTTCTCACGCTCAACTTGTTTATATCACCCGCGAATATGCCATGAATCACCGCACTAAAAATATTATCCACGAGTTTTGGGTTCCCGCCAGTACGCCTCGTTATAAACCCTCCAATCGACTCATCCACAAGGCTATCAGGGCGCCTCGGTACCTGTGACTCCGCCCACAGCGCTCCCGCGACCCCCTCAAACAATGGGTCTGTCAAAAGCTTATAAAACACCCGTAACCGCCCATCATTTGGACTCGGCACCCTCACCAACTTATCAGGGTAGTAAATAAACCGATTCGACCCCGCCGGGCTATCCTTGGACGTAAACACCATATTATCCTCCAGCCCCAAATTCTGCGCCATGGACAACCCATGATACCCCCTCGCCGTAGCAGGCCTCAGCGACCGCGGGCCCAGCTCAAACACAACCGGCCCATCTGAACTCTGCACCACCTCGCTGTGCACGTATCCCCCGAGCCGGTCGCTGGATTCGTATACTGTGACTTTGGTATCGGGGTTTAATCGGGCCGCCATGGCCGCTGCAACGAGCCCGGTGATGCCACCGCCGAGGATAGCAATGTGCTCCGGTGCGCCGCCGGTTGTACTCGTCAAGCTGCGCGCTGAATTCCCGGTCTTACAGCTCGACTGCCCAGCTCCTGGTCGGGGGGCGGAGGTTCCCAGGACCCGCATCGTGGCGTAGAGGCGCTCGCCGCGGCGGGCTGACAGACAACGTGGCGACCTGTAGCATTGTCGGAGGAGAATCACCAGCCGTGCCTCGTGAACGTGGAGAAGCATTGGCGCTGTAGGACGCGGATTGTTGCGTGTCGTTCAAGAAAATCTGGGGAGTGTTTGACCCGGTTGTATCCCCAACTTTCGCTTATCGGACCGTGCACGGACAACCACTACATCCCGAAGCTCCGCTCTCGAAGCTCCACTCTGGGAGCTTCGGGAGTGTAAGTGGTGATAAAAGGGTTACAAGGAGCAGGAATAAAAATAAAATAAACATACAACAGTGGGTGTGAAAACACACCGCATTGACGGTTTCTTCATTAGTGAAATATTTAATGCTGTGACAAAATACCACATCCAGCTACGACGTCTGCAATGGTAGCAAGAAGCGATCGACCGAAGAAAGAATCTATGACTGACTCAGTCATAGATTCTTTCGGTTCAGCTATTATCAGTCAGACTGAGAATAGCTGAACCGATTAGCAGCGATACGACCAACTTGCAATGTAGGAACTTGAGATGTGGTGTCTAGTTGCAGGATAGGGGACCACACCCGAAAGGTCCAGTCCTCAAAAGAAGCCTGTGGCATTGGCGTGTTTTACCTCTTTCAGAGCCCGAAGTGCTCATCAAGACTCGGCGACATATAATGCAGCTAAACTCCCATTCATCATATCCCATTGACCTAGGCATTTGAAATGGCGCACCTAAGCCCTGTCGAGTGGCAAAATTATTGTTACGGCCGTGGACTGTAGCTTTCGATAACTGCGAAAAATCCAAGCAACGTCCAGCTCCCGATGAAGCTGGCATCAACGACGGATGGTGAATTAGGGCGGCAACAGAAGGTAGATCCGGTATCTACTTCACGTCCAACTTCAGGTACGAAGGAGTCTCAATGGTTTTGATAGCTTGCTTGACCCGTGCTAATTGTTACGGTAGTCATGAGCTATGAGCCACTAGAGTTACGAAAACGAAGATCCACGAACACGATGAAAACACCAACAGATGAGCTCCACACGCCTGCTAAAGAGAGGGGGAAAAGGTTTGAGCTCAAGATGGTCATACATTGTATTTCCTATAGGGGGAATATAAACTTGGAATACAAAACTTGGGGAGATGCGATGGTTGGAGCGTACGACTTGGCCGATTCAGGCGGAAAAAATGCGCGAAGTGTATTGCAGCAGCAAAGTAGTCGAGAGTAAGACCCTTTGCTCCTTCTGGCCGTAGCACAGCAACAGAATGCCAGTAGACGGAGATGGTTGAATTCACGGGTGATGCTTAGTCATAGAAAGTTACAAGTCTCACATGCCAGTAGAAGACCCTGTCCGAGTTCGATAATTATGTAGTAATTGCCTGCCTATACTATTTTGCCTTCACTCTCGTGTTTCTTTCATTCCTTACTCTCGTCCTAGTAGCTTGGAAATGGTGGTATCCGAGTGTGTGACAAATATGGAGCAAAAGTGAGCAATCTGAGCCGTGTTGAGCTAAATCGCGGGGAGTCTGCAAACCGCTGTTGAGGGCGCTTCCTCGAGCTAAAAACGCGGCGAATTTGCAAATCCCTGTCGAGGGCAGCGCCTCAGAGCTAAAAACGCGGCGAATTTGCAAACCCCTGTTGAGGGCAGCGCCTCAGAGCTAAAAACGCGGCGAATTTGCAAACCCCTGTTGAGGGCAGCGCCTCAGAGCTAAAAACGCGGCGAATTTGCAAACCCCTGTTGAGGGCAGCGCCTCAGAGCTAAAAACGCGGCGAATTTGCAAACCCCTGTTGAGGGCAGCGCCTCAGAGCTAAAAACGCGGCGAATTTGCAAACCCCTGTTGAGGGCAGCGCCTCAGAGCTAAAAACGCGGCGAATTTGCAAACCCCTGTTGAGGGCAGCGCCTCAGAGCTAAAAACGCGGCGAATTTGCAAACCCCTGTTGAGGGCAGCGCCTCAGAGCTAAAAACGCGGCGAATTTGCAAACCCCTGTTGAGGGCAGCGCCTCAGAGCTAAAAACGCGGCGAATTTGCAAACCCCTGTTGAGGGCAGCGCCTCAGAGCTAAAAACGCGGCGAATTTGCAAACCCCTGTTGAGGGCAGCGCCTCAGAGCTAAAAACGCGGCGAATTTGCAAACCCCTGTCGAGGGCAGCGTTAAAAACGCGGCGAATCTGTATACCCTTGTCTGTGTATTGAACTGAAAACGCAACCGAGTTTACAAAGGTGACGGTGTCATGCGGCAATGTAGACATCGGGTCGGTAGATCCAAGTACATTCTGATGTTTTGATTTGCCGCGGCTGCTTCCGACATAACGTGATGGTTCGTCGCCAAAACGTACCCATAGCGCTGTGCATGTATTGCACCACAAGTTGTGCATATGGCTCGTATGAATACTTTGGCGCAGCTGAGTTGTGTTTCGATGGGACCTGGCAAGAGGTCGGGCAGGTGACCGCGACCTTCCCTCCCTCACCATGTCGCCCTCTCCATCCCGTGAATGGATGTCCAAAGGCTTGCCGCCTGTGGTTCATCTTGCAGGTACGCAGGTGCGATAATCACATCACCGTGATCTGACCAGATCATGCACCACATCTGTAAACCCTGCATGTATATGTTTCTCGCCTTGAATGGTTGCAATCCCCGCCTCTAGTGTACGCATGACGACGACCCGTAATAACTGTATAACCGGACCTTTGCAGGTTTGCTTACCAAAACTGAACTCAACCCACTTAACTTAGGTGCGGTCAGCATGAGGTGAGGCAGTCAAAATAGCGGGTAAATACAATCACATAGGGGTGGGGGGGATAGTAATATGCTTAGGCTCCATACTAGAGTTACAATTGGTAGGTTTCTTAGAAGACTCAAGTGATACCAGCACTAGTATTGATGAAAATGAAAGCAGTACTGAATCACTCACATTACTAACCTAACATGCAATGAAGCAGGGAGCGAAGGGCGTAATTACGAGGAATACTTTTGCTCGGCTAGTCAAGTGGTTCCTTGGTTTACAAGCAAATCTCTTACACGCCTTTTAAAATTCAGGAACATACTGGTGTGTTAGCAAGTGGCCCAGTGGCCGGGGTAAGGCTGAGGAACATTTGGAGTCCAGCTCCACGGCATTACATGATGAGTGGTAAGGCGGCCGTCAACAGTGGCGACGTAAGGAGCCACAAAATACTCTACAAGGCTAGGGTAAGACCCATCGGCCGAAGCTATATTTCAACTCCGTGCATTCCATTACACGATTCGCAATTAAGTTCCGTGGGGTACGGCTGCAGACGTAGATGTATGCGGATCTACATATCGGATGAAGGGCATCAGCCCAACCGTAGCCTTGGGAAGTATTAGTATTATCTTCAGAAAGGTTCACAGGGCTAGCTCTCCATGCGAGTAGTGTGCTGTGGAAGGATTTTGCTGTACTGTGTACCCGATCGAACATGGGACATGCGTGCTCCAAGATGGTACGCATGTATCGATCTCATATGGGATATATCGAGCAAGGAGAGATACAGCATCGAGTTGCGCGAAGTCCTGTTCGAGGCCCAGCTATATGGATCTAATCCAATGCTGCATTGCCCACTACCATTACGCATCACCCCGTTACAGTACAGTGTTAACTTTCTTAGCTTGCTCCAACCGATTCTCCTATCCCGTCTCGCATCGCATATGCATATGGAACATGGCACATCGAGTATTGCACATCGCACATCGCATATCGCGCAGCTCAAAACTTCCTTACGGTGTGTGTATTATTGGACGAAACGAGGGAACACCCTCGCTCACCTCTATTTTGCCTCTTGGTGCGAGCACAGTACTCCTCCATGCGTCGCTGGCGACAAGCCACTTACTTCCCTTCCACGGCAGGCTACTGCTGGCGTTGCATGGAGTTGGTCAGCAATTAGTGCCGCACATCACCTACAACAATAACCTCCAATAAAAAATCCCAAACACAACCCCACCGCCGCGCCATGGGTTTTTGCTCACCGGTCCAACTAGCCCGGCCGTTTGGGCCATTTGTGGCGTATACGCTAGCGGGGGGGTAAGGTCAAGAAGAAGTCACAGTAAGGGCAAAGGGGACGTGCGGGTGTATCTTCCAAATGTAATGTATCACATCAATATGGGTACAGGATGGGAAAGTGTGCACGATTGAGCCTGGCCTCTTTAACTTCACCCAACGAAATAAAAATAAGTAACAGGACAGCCAATAGAGTAAGATAATACCATACAATAGCACCTACTTGACCACATAACACACCAAATACTACACTACTCCATACATATTAACCAGTGCATAGTTCCCATGCTCTTCAACTGAACTCCACTATCTCTAATCGGTCCAAATCAACCACATTTCTATTGCAACTCCTGCACCCCTAGTCCAACCCACTTCCTGCCGACCTATCTATTACGAGTATATACATACAGTACTAATTAGTACCCGTATAACATGGCCATGTGTAGCATTAGCGTACATCATCAACCTATGGGATTGACACTGGTACCTGTTGGCAGTAGTAACGGAGACATAGTTTAAGACGAGGCGGAGCGGCATACTCACATCTCACATAGTTTTCCCTTCAAATATAAAATCTTTCTCCCCGCCCGCCTTTTGATCATGGATTCAATCGGCATAAGCACCTTTCAGCGGGAGACTTGGACGAACTTCAACCCAACTACTTTTACAATTACCACTCACTGCAATGTCTTCGACAGAGGCCGTTAAAGGGTCCAGCGCGCGGTATATTAGGTAGGACCCAGTTTCATCCATTTTTCCCTCCTTTCCTAAAAGCTCTACGATATAAAGCAGGGTTCATGGCAGCTAACATCTGCGTGGCTAGTGATAGGCCATATCAGAGCACGTCGGCCATCGGCATCAACATCGCCAACAACACCACGACCAAGGATGAAATGTTGAAGAGATATCAAGCCCAAGTCGAAGAATGGTTTTCTTCACGAGACCACCCATTGGCTAGCTATACTGCTCGAACATACATTGAGAGAAGCACCACCACAAAATAATATCCTAGACGATGTTGGGAAGCCGGGGAGGCGAGAAGCTAAAAAAGAAGGTGAGAAAGTACGATCGCAGCACAATCCTCAACTTTCAAATAATGTTAACAAAAGCTACAGGACGAACACGGAGAATTATATATGGAAAATTCGGCTCATTTCTGCGTTTTAGATAGATTTTTAGAACTCATAAATAAAAACGTGTTTTTACCATTCACACGCTGTAAAAACCTACGATATTTCTCAGTTTCTAGTGATCCAGGACGTATCCCCTCCCAGTAGCACCATTGCACTTACTGTAGGCTCGAGGTACACAGTGGCATCTTCAGAAGGCCTATGTCATATAGAGATACCATTATCACCAAAGACATATAGATCACTCTTGACATATGACGATCAAGAAGCGTGTAGCTTAGGCAATAGCCATCTTACGCCGCTGTTCTCTACAAGCTATCCACTCTCTCAACGCACTCTTGGTCAGTGGCTTAGTGGCCTGCCTACGCCCTTAAGAGAGTGTACAGGCTTGGCCGACGTCCGATCGAGTGGGCACTTCGATCACAACTTTAATTAAGAACGTATCAAAGTATGGGAACACCTAGGTACGTACCAGGAAAAAGAATGAAATGGGTACTAAACTAAATGAGGTCCGTATTGAAACGTGAAGACTGGAAACACAGGTCTGATCTGAGGCACGGGGCTTGGTTCAGTACTGGGGCTTGGCTAAAAAGCATCAATACGGCGTGGGAAGTCTCTAGGCACCAACAGCCAATTTGCCGGCGTGGCGACCAGGAACGTAATCTAGTGGACAGTAGACAGTGGCAGGTCTAAGAATCAACGCCAGCAGGTGATACGTCGTTCTACACCATAAGACGAGCATACGTCGCACGAAGGAGCCGTGCCAGCCACGACGAATAAACAATGATGTGCTACGACGCCTTATCGAGAATGGGGATTGTAAGGGGCCATTAATTGCAGTTGCAACTTCGTTGCTTTCGAGCGATCGAGCCAAGGTGTCAATTTAGAGCTAATCCTAAGCTAATCCTAAGTAGGAGATACCTTTTTTTACAGAAAAAAAGCTATCTCCTGCTTGGGATTAGCGTTATATAGCTCCCAACGGGAAGGCAGCTCTGGGCAGCTCTGGACATGAGCTCTAAACCTCCTTGCCGCAACGGCGTCGTTGAATACCCGCAATTTTCGAGTCAGGACAAGGGGCTACAGCAAGTCGAACTCAGCTGAACAACGTTCGGGTTATTCCCAAACGCGCATTTCCCCTGTAACACCAGCTAGAGATGAGGCGACGACCAGGTCAACCAAAAAAAAATGGAAACATACGGAGCCGATCCCGCCCCTAGGATTACCCACGACCAAGGGCGGCGCACCCTCTCTTCTTGACCTGAGACCTGTACCCGCGTCTATACTGTTCGCGCTCACAGCTGCATATTTTCGTTTGTTACTAGCATTCACACAACAGCCAAATTTGCAATCACGAGCCAAGAAAGGTATGATCTTCCGCCGACTCGTGTCCTCACCGAGCCCCATTTTCAGGTGCCGGGCACAAAGAGGCGGCCTCACCCATCCGATCCCAAACACATCTACAACCTGCATCATCGCATCATCCGCATCATTAACGAGTGCGGGGCTAAAGAAAACAAAGAATGTAGCGATATCAACTCCTCCTGCACGCGATGGCTCACTCAGATACTTAATTCCGGTTTCCCGCTTCTTTCGTACTCTCATATCTAATTACTCCAATGAAAACATTGGTCGCTCACGGAATAGACAGGCAAAAGCCGAAAAGCGGTGTGCCGTTGGCGGCTCCCCTCTCTGAGGTGAGCTGTTGTTATTCGTCTCCGCCTCGGAGGCTGTCGAGGACTCTACCTAAGACACATTTACAGGATGCGCCATCCACGGAATTCACTGAGTCCACAAGTACAGGCTGAAAAGGGCATTTGGTGCAGTTGAGTCCCCCCAGGCGTAATGTGACTCGGATAGTTGATTTCCAACTGTTTTCTTCTCTCACTTACCTTTTCCAGCATTCACCTACCTCCCCACACTTCTCCATATTGGCCTAGACATTCACCTACCTCACTACGCACTCGCTTCCTATATCATTTATTCATTCGTTTATGGGATACACTCGAGGACAAGCAAGTGCCGGACGACAAACAGTTTGCCGTTCACGAGTCACCGAGCCATTGTTAATCATCTCGACTTTGGAGGCGGTTTCGTTCATTCATCCACGATACATTTATCCCCCAAAACATCCATACATACAGATGGTAACCGTGGCCGTCCGCTCGATCCATCACCCAACAATTCAGAACGGGTAGCCCTGGGGCTTAATCGTCGGATCGTCACGGAGCTTCCCCTTCATCAAGGTTCTTTTAATCGCCATGCTAAGCCTTCCCCTTATCTCGTCCTCCTCATCCACCTCTCTTCCAGCACACCAACACCCATCGACCGGCGGAAGCATCCTTATAAGATCATGCACAATCCCTGTCTTAAATATCACCTCTACACTCTCAAATCTCTTTCCCACAAACCCCCATAATGGCAGCTGCTTGCAAATCCACTCCACAATCCATTCTACTCTCTCATCGTTATCAACAAACTCTCCTGCACTCTTCTTCACCCCGTCAGCTGACGTATTCCCTGATATTCGCCCAAGCAACGGGTTCTTTGATAATCGCTCTTTCATGCTCTTCTTCGCCGTGCTATTCTCCTCCGTGCTCTTCTCCTCTATTCTCTCTTCCCCCATGCTCTCCTCCTCCTTACTCTTCTCATACGTGCGATTCTCATACATGCTCTTATCCTCCATGCGATTCTCCTCCATAGTCTTATAGCTCCCCCACCTCATCACCCTCTCCTCCACGCACTTAATACTCAGTTTCAGCGTCCTCAACTCCGGAAAACACGTCCCTAGGTCCGTCGGTATACCCCTCACACCCGAACAATACATACATCCCTTGTCGCAAAACTCATCTCCATGCCCCCCCTCCCACCCCGTATCGTCACTCATAGCAAGCGCATAACGCCTGCCCGACGTGCTCCCTACGACACTAGCCTGCTTAACCCCGACGAACAGACATAGTGACAGAGAGCGCAGTTCCCGCGGATCCGGGATGGAGGGGTTCCCAAGAGATGAAGAGAGAGCACGCTTGAGGTACTTATTCATCGTGGTAGCAAAGCAGAAGTGCAGGCCAGGCGGGTGGATGTTTACGAGAGGACGCGCTTCGGCGTAGATCTGGCGGCAGGTGAAGAGCCAGACGCGTGGGTTGTGGGAGGTGCCGGGGGTCAAGGGGCTGCCTCGGTGGCCTGAGGTGCAGGGAGTGTTTTGGTGGGATATGGGGAGAGGGATGAGATGGAGTTTGGGAGCACGAGATTCGCTAACGCCAGGCAATGACGGATATATCAAACGTATGATGGAAGAGGGGGCGTAGGTCGCTTCCTTCCATATCTGGAGTCGGATTTCGAGAGGAAGGGAGAGCAGGAGGGAGGGCTGGGGAGTCCACGGTGCTCCATCTATGGAGATGTTAGAGGTTGTAAAGGGAGGAGACGGGTGATGTTACCGTTGTTTACTCCTGTGTGCTGAGGTTCCGCCGTTTTAGAGTACCATTGAGGTAACTGATCGTTAATGCGATTGGCATCTCGGCGATAGTTAGAATTACACATGGATTTCCAGAGATGCCAAGAGGTATTAATCACATTCTTCCATTTTACGCTTCATCATTACTCCCATGGGCCGTAGCAATGGCAGAAGGTCCAACTAGATAGATAGATGCAGCTGAAGCAAGAAAATGCGCAGGCTTCTGCCTAAAGTCGCTAGTACATCTGTATGTACATCTAGATCCCTCCAGTGCACGTGTATAATCACATGACCAGTTTTACAAGAAACCATTGGGGACGACACCAGTCTGAGCGGTTTGCCCTGCATTGCTAACCTTGACCGACTGTGGTCTGGATTGGAATATATGAGAGCAAACGGAGGCTCAACAAATGAGGCTTCCTCTATATCCCCTTACCCCTCAAACCCACCCGATGTGGTGGACCAGCTTCGATATTCAACATTTCAAGGTATCTGTTACGATGGGTCACAAACTCCTTACTCACAGAGATCACACTACTCTACTACATAAACGAGACTATTTTGTGAAAACTACGGTATGCACATACACAAAACTTAAAGGTATGACAATATCCCCCAAGCCGCGGAGAAGAGATCGCACCACCACATCTATCTCCACTTAATCGTGAGGGAATGCGCTTGGCGCTTGGCGCTAGACACTTGACAGGCGGCCCGTACAGGCATTACCCTCCCGAAGGATCTGTTTCCAATCTCCTCCTTCGGCGCCATCCAGTGAAAGATCATGGTGTGGCTCCTTAAGTGAAAGCCGAGCCCGCCAAGCTGCACCTCAGCCGCACTGTGATAGGTCCCGCGACCACTTCAGTCACAAACCCCTAACAAATGTTAGACATTCGAATCCTTACTTCTCCAATATTGCATGTAAACCCGCAATTTCAACCGAGGATGTGCCAAAGGGGCTATATTTGGGATATTTGGGAATTGGGAGATTAGGTAATGGTAGTGCGGCAAACGCGCCCTCCCCGGGTGCAGGGGATAAGTTGTAAAGGGCTGATACTTAAGGGCTGTGGTCGAACGTGTGGTGGGAAGGCGATTTTGGCTCAAAATCCCCCTACCTAAATCTAAACGCAAGTTCACGTCTGGGAATGTCTCGTTGCAGACTGTTGTTTTGCAAGAAATCCGATTAACACGATCAAACCCTCTCTCACCATCGTTCAAGAACAATGATGGACCACAAGAATATGAAGGCTATTCTCATAGCCACACTCCTCGGCCTCTCTGCCGCCCAATCCACGATGATCGACACGATCGACCCCTATGCCGTCGACCCTACCGCGTTTTCCTCCACTGAACGTCGTAAGAACCCCCTCCCCCCTTTGGTTCGCCAACCATTAGAATTAATAATTACTACTACTACACTACTACTACCTTACATAATGACCCTTATTTAATTGTAATTAATTCCTTATACCTCTAGCATATATAGGAATTATAGCCTATAATACCATATAAGCTATAGCGCTTCTGTTAGCCTATAGAACCTACCTGCTAACTACTCTTACTTGCCACCTCTGTATAGAGTTAAGCATTAACCTTAGCACTCTAAAGGATATCCTCTCCCTCTTATATAGAGAGACTACCCCCTTGCATTATACGCCTCTTATGCTTCCTTTCCCTCCTCTTTTTCTATTCATTTGCTGCTTACTAAGCTAAGCCATTCTATGTTGAGATGGTTTTGGTGGGATGTTCATTTACTGCTTATAGAGCCTTAACTTCTGCCTTAAGTAGAATAGCAGAATGCATTATAACTTAAGCCCCCTTAACAAGGCAGCTAATAGCATTATTAATTAAGGTAGGAGAGCTATTCTAATGTTATATAACATAGTTCTTAATATGCTCTATTTAAAAATCAAGCTCCCTTATAGTTTAGGGAGTCTTTAAAGTCTAATTGTTACTCTTAACTATAGGAGGAGTTAAAGTCCTTAACTATAGATTTAAGTGAGAGAGGACACTCTATAGCTTATATAGAACTAGCCCTATAGCTTAGAAGCTGCTCTTAATGTTCTGCTCTATAAATGTAGCTTTAAATGCTTCTTTAAATATAGAGAGAAACTTAAGTTTCATAATATAGTTTAGCCTATTCTATACAAAGGTTTTAATCTAACGTCTATATAAAAGCTTTAGTAGAGCAAAGCAGCTAACATTAAGTAGTTAAAGAATATATAAGGAGTATAGTAGCATATAGAGGGTGATTATCTTCTATTCTATATAGTAGTGTTGAAATTAAGCAGAGAGGTGACTCTTATGCCTATTAAGAATAAGAAGGTGATAGGTTCTAATTGTATAAGTGCTTATATATTAATTAAAGTGTTAAATCTACTTATACCTAATTAAATTTAAAGTCCACCTATTCTCACTTAATGTAATCACCTAATTGTCTAGTAATCCTAAGTCCTTATACTAAGTAGAGAGGTGATTCTACGCCTTAAAAATGATAAATGGCAGGAGTGCCTATCTATACGAATTAACACCTTAGATAATTAACACCTACTCTCTATTCCCTGGCTGTATAGTCTTCGGACGGCTCTTTGCTTCTAAGCTTATAACTACCTTTGTAGTAGCAATAACTCCCATTATAAAACCAGCTTTATTAAAGTTGTAGATGTCCTACTCTAAGATTCTATATTTTGCAACTATGTTTTGTATAAGAGAGAACCACTCTTAAATTATCTTTAGATCTTTACATTTTACTTATTTATAATTATACTTCTAACTAAACTTTACTTTGATTTCTATATAATACTTAATGAAGTTAGTAGTCTAGTTCTTCTTAATAGGGCTCTTACCTTGTTTAGAGAGTAGAAGGTTAGCTATTTATTATATAGCTTATAGCTAGGGTAGAAATCTATATAAATCTAGGTTAAGGATATACTAAACAAGAGCTAACTCTTTATATAAAGTTAATTTTCGTAAGTTAGGGGTAGAATTACATTAGGAAGCTACTTCATTCATCTGCTCTTATAAGGTTAAATAAGGGACATTATACAACATTATAACAGCTTAGATACTTTAAATATAGCCTTGTTTAATTAATTAAATAGCTAGAAGTATCCTACCCTCTTAATTAGAGGTTTTAGCTTAAGTTAGTGTTGCTATAAGTTGACTTTTGTTAAGTTGACGTGTTGTTAGTGTTTTAGTAACTAGTTCGCTTATGAAATACGTTACTTAGAGAGGGAAATAATGCAGTTTAGGAGTTATGCCGTCTAAGGAGAGGGGCATTAACGCTAATATTTTAGTTGTAAGTTAGGATTTAGTGCTTACTAATGTGCATTAATCTACTTTTTTAGCCACTATTCTTAAGCCTAGTTATGTATGTGGCGCAAAATGTCGTGAATGTGGCGTAAGAGTGCGTATATGGCGTAAGGGCGGGGTTCCTCGAACTTTCCATGGGTAGGGCGGCAGCAACGCTGGTGCCTGGGTACTGAAGCGCTGCCACCCCATAGGTGGCGGTGAGGCGTAAACTCTGAAGTACAGCAAAGAGCAACAACACACATCTCAAACCCTTTTTTCCCGCAGGCTAAATAATCTTTAAAATTATTCGACTTAGTCAACTTGGTGCTACGAAAGTCTCGATCACATAGACTGTGATCGCTAACGATGGCAAGTGACTCGCCACCTCCTTCCGGCCTTGTGGAGTTCCAACCGACTATGCCCAATTATGTTTACAGCCCTCTCAGTAGTGCTGAAGCGGAAATACGTCTCTTAGCCGTTGAATTTAATGCCAAACATGTTCTCAGACGGATTAACGCTCCACTGTTAGTCGGGTCGCTCAAAAAGTACAGCCTCCCGGTCCCAACGCTTTCTCGTACACAGCGGATGATTCGAAGTGCCCGACTGCCTACATTCTTTGCACTGTCATACGTTTGGGGAGATCCTACACGCACCCATGATATAATAATTGACGATAAAAGACTCCGCATTACAGAAAACCTCTACACTGCGCTCCGAGAGCTACAGCCCTCCTCCCTTGGGTTCATCTGGATCTGGGCCGACGCGATATGTATAAACCAAGATGATCTTGCTGAAAGATCAGCCCAAGTACTACTGATGCGAGAAATATACCACTCCGCCGCAGATGTGAAGATATGGCTAGGGCCAAGCAATGAGAACTGGATGCGATGCCTAAGATTCATTTCTAACCTTACTGAAGGCAGTTTTATTAGCGATGTGGATTCTCTCCCAAATGCTCCCACGATGGACAATAATGTCGAAGAGATGATTATGAAAGCTGTCATGATTCCGAGTGGAGCACTAGCTCGTGGGGTAATTGGGTTTGGACAGTCTATTATCGAGGTTTTAGATATCCTGGACCCACCAGGTCTGGATGAAAAGGCAGAAATGGTTCAAGAGGAAGATGGTGAACTTTCACTCCATCAAGAGACGATCGAGAAGTTTGTGAAATGGAAGCCACCGACTCGCTACCTAAAGAGAGTTGAGAACGAGAGTTTTGTTGAGGTTGCGGATTTGATCGATCGAGTCTTCATTCAAAATTGTACATGGTTTGAAAGGATGTGGGTGGTTCAAGAGCTGGGAGTAGCTGACAATGCCACTATTATCGCATCCGGTGGAAGGTCTGTCTCCTGGTCGAATCTCATCCGCTGCGTATGCTACTTGCACTATACTCTCCATGCTCCTGTTAAAAGCATTCGAAATGTCATAGGGATGGAGAAGATCCGGCAAGGTTGGAACGGTAGAAAACGCCAGCCTCTGCGTGATTTAATTCGCGAATGCAGATACAGACGGGCAACAGATCCACGAGACAAGATATTTTCGTTGCTTGGGCTGATGGGCGACAAGTTGAACGTATACCTCAAGCCTGACTACTCCAAGTCTGTCAGAGAAGTTTACGCCAATGCCGCTCTACATTTCATCGCTCAGTCGGAATCGCTCGATCCGCTATGTAGTTGGCAAACCTTGGGTCGCCAAAACGAGCTTCCTTCGTGGGTTCCTGACTACAGCCTCGACCAGAATCTGGCTCCTTGCCCTTTGGTCGCCATCGACGGAGGCAGCAGTATCTACAATTCCTCAGGTCATCACCATAGATCCAAATATAGTAGGATGGATGTTGCCGTAACCCATGAGTCATGGAGTCACCTGCGGACTGTAGGTCTTTGTATAGACTTGGTAGCAGTTCTCTCAGATCCACTTCAGCATAGTGAACCATTTGGTTATGCGGAACGCTTGTGGAATTCTACCATCAGAGCAGCCGAAGAATACTTGGGAGGGTTAACGAACGAGGTCAAGGCGCGCTTGGAGGGCATATCTTCAGCAGTTGAAAAGTATAGCGAGTACTGGACTTCACTTGGTGATTCTTCCAAGGATCTTGATGCAACAGACCACTTGTCCAAATACACTCAATCCCCAGATCGCGACTCGAAAGAGAGCATCGTGACCGATGGAAAAGCTCTCTATCTCGAAAGTATCGAGCCAAATTTATCACCTCATGACAACTACATTGTTGATGCATATGCTCAAACCTTGCTATGTGGTCGCAAATCCGCTAGAGAACGCATTAGCAAAGAAGATATCAGGATTTTTATGAACCTAGGCGAAGCTACTAACTCCAGGAGGGCGGAAATACTGACAACAGCTTCTAATGCTTTCGAAGCCGGGATGAGACAGAGAAGTATCGCAATTACTAGAAACGGGTATATTGGTGCCGTTCCACATAATACCCACTCTGGTGATTTTATATGTGTTCTCTTTGGTTGTACCGTGCCAGTCGTGGTGAGAAAACGAGGACAAGAGTACTTGTTTATTGGGGAATCTTATTTGCATGGGTTCATGGATGCCGAAGCTCTTGTGATGGAGATGAAGGGGGAGTTAAACGAGCAGGATTTCGTTCTGACATAGAACTAGTTTACTTAGATAGTTATTTAAGCAAGTACGACACATCTAGAGCCTAGTCTCACAGACGCATTAGGTGGGAATCACGGGGAATGTACAGAGTCGAGCAGAGGCCAGTTTAGTTCATTTTAGTAAATAATAAACAGTATCAAGTTAAAATAGTAATAACTTACAGAAAGAAAGTGCCCGTATCATTGTCTCATTGTTTTCTACATTATCCATCATGAAATATCCAACTTTTGAGGCAATTCCGTACTCCTTAATAACTTCCATAATGACTTGTGATTGATTCTCTCCTGTATGTTGACCATGAAGTGGATGAAAGGCAAGTACTGATTCTCGTAAATCTCCATTATCTGCAACGTAGTGACCAATAATACCCATTAATGCCTTACTATTAACTGAGGTCCAAAGGTCTACTGTAAACTAAACCTTAGATTGGGCACATTGCAAGGCTTGTTGTACTCGAGTTTTTTCTGTAGTGTACGCTTCAACTGTCCAGATTTGAATTGTAGAGTGGCTCATAGGAAGGGCTTTGTTGATATTTGGATTCAGAAAGTAGAGAAGGTTTCGAAATTGAGAGGATTCAATCATACGAAAGGAGACAGAGCTGCCTACAGTCTAACGAATGAGAAGCTGCTTTAGCTCTCCCTGGTTGATATCCACATCGACTCGACGGTGCTTTGACTGAGACTCTTGTGCATGCTGAATTGCAGTCTGGATACTCAACTGTCGAGCAATAATTGTAGGCCTTTCACTTTCAAATACTGAGTCCTCCTTATTAAGATGTCGCCCAATATGAGCAGTTCCCCCACAAATTTGATATTCGCTTGTGCAATACTTGCATTTCCAGAGTACAACGTTAGAGCCTAATTTACAATATACCGTGTCTATAGAGCCAGGCATATGACTCCATACCCAGCTTGTACAAGTAACATTCTTTGACGACGATGAGCTTTGAATTCATGGTAGAGGTAGAGATTCTACCAATTGAGAATTAAAGATGTCAGAATTAAGATCAGAAATTTCACTAGATTCTGGCAGCGCTAACGACATTTTGACAGGTGGTCTAACAGTTGCTAATTGTCACGGTGGGCAGGCAGGCACACGTCAAACAGGCAGGTAGACGTTGAGCAGACTGGCAGGTGATAATTCTATTCTACGGACAGTACGGAGTCCACAGGTAGGTCAGGCAGTATTGTCAAGACGTAGCTCAAAGAGCTGCGTACAGGCAGGCTGGCAGGCATATATAGCCCAGCCTGGCTTCGGACCTCGGTCCGAGACCCAGGCATCACGTCGTATTCGTGGTGTTTCCAAGTAGGCTATCCACTCTTAACACCAGCACAAATAATAGGATAATATTCCAGAACATGGTTACAGTAAGTGGGATAAGGTTAGAGAGGCTAAGTAGTTGCCTCGAGAGCTATATTATATTAAAGTGGCGGCAGGAAGATACATTACTGTGAGAGGAACCAAAGTCTCGTCGATGTGCTTGTTCCACCGTGAGAAGGTGCGATCTTAGCCACACCGCCGTTGTGGGGAGTGATAGGTACAGAGGAGTAGAGTGTTGTGTTGAAAGACATGACGGTTGTATGGGGAGATGGGGGGTACACATATATATAGACGGTGGGAGGGTAGCTCGAAGTGCCAGGGTAGCTGCCATGGTGGCAGAGGAGTTGGGGAGGGCCCCTTGATGTTGGGGGGCATCATCCATACAGAGGTATAATTGGGACGTTTGTGGCCAGAGGTAGAAGACTGGACGACGGGTTTTGGTTTTTGGATTTCAGGAACGGTGTCTTCGGTCCGATAATTCGCCGGTGGCCAATCGTCAATCGTATGCACGTGATGATATTTTGGGTGTTCGGGGATGCGTAAAGCAGCAACCAGCGCCAGCTGAAAACAGCAGCTCTGACACTACAACCTTGCATAAACTTATAAAGTAGAATATTAAGAGTAGGTTCTAAGTAATAGGATTAGTTCTATATAAGCTATAAAATATCCTTTTATACTTAACTCTATACTTAAGGACTTTAATCCCTCTTATAGTTAAGAGTGATAATTAGACTTTAAAGACTCCTTAAACTATAAAGGAGCTTAACTTTTAAATAAAGTATATTAAGAACTATATTATATAACATTAGAATAGCTCTTTTAGCTTAATTAATAATGCTATTAGCTACCTTATTAAAGGAGTAGAAATAATAATACATTCTACTTATAAGGATGCCTCCTTACTTAGGTTAGTTACAGCTGTTACATAGCGCCCTTAAGACTTAGGGCTATTATAGATTAATCATAACTATAAGCCTTAGGCATATAGCGTAAGGAAGCCTTAGGCAAACAGAGAGTTAGCTAAGTTAGAGAGGTTTTAGGTATTTAAGTAAACAGGAATAGAGGGCTATACCTTTATCTTTTTTATATCCTTTATAGTAGACCTATAGGATAGAATATAGCATAACCTCTAACTTATACTCCTATATACACCTATAGAGAGCTATATTCCCTATGTCCTTATAATATGCACCTATAGAGAGCTGTATTCCCTATGTCCTTATACTACTATTCTACTTAAAGTAGAGTTAAGGCTCTATAAGTAGTAAATAAATAGAAAAAGAGAAGGGAAAGGAAGTATAAGAGATGTATAATATAAGAGGGTAGCCTCTTTATATAAGAGAGAGAGGATATCCTTTAGACTACTAAGGTTAATGCTTAAATCTATATAGAGGTAGTAAGTAAGACTACTTAGTAGGTAGATTCTATAGGCTAATAACAGCACTATAGCTAACGTAAGAAAATAGGTTATAATACCTATATATATAAGAGGTAATAGGAATTAATTATAATAGAATAAGGGTCATTATATAGGGTAGTAGTATAGTAGTAGTAGTAATAGTTTATTTTTAGTGTTTTTATAGCTTACTTACTTATTGTGACAAACCCCGTCTGCTTGCTCCGTAATGGTCGACCTTACCTGTAGCAGT
>JPKD01000449.1:0-11362 GCA_000750935.1 Pseudogymnoascus sp. VKM F-4519 (FW-2642)
TCTGGTTCAACCATCGAGCAAGGTGAACGATATTTCTAGAATCCTTAATGAAGAGATGTGAGTTAAGTCCCGCAACCTTTATCAAAAGCTTCTGCGCGTAAGAACTGAGTCCGCCTAGCCCTGTGTGCAACAATGGGGGAGCTTTTGAAGAAGTCTTCGCGTCAAACTGCTTTAACAGATCTGCCATTTTGCTTTCCTGGGCGATAATTATCTCCGAGGCAGAGTTTCGCGGCCTTATTTTTCGAAAATGGGAGTCTGTGAGAGGAATCAACCAAAGATCGGCGATAGCAGCGTCAAGAATGCTAAATCGCCACTTTTCAATCCAGTCCCACGCTTTTAAGACAAAAGCAGCGGCATCCTCATCAAATACGACCATGTCTTGACCAACTAACACCTTATCGAAGACGTTACTCATGTAATAAACCCCAAAATCGCTTGCCGAACGTCTCCGTATAGATGGATGTATGGTCGAAGTTTCAGACCCATGATTCAAGGTGCGCTTAGTGACTGCTGAAACTCTACTCAGGTCAATATTGCGGTGTCCTTCACGGCAGAATAAATCTCTCTCAAATTCGTCTCGATGGACAAAGGCGACATGGTCTTTAATTGATCGGTACTCCCCATCCTCAAAGGGAAATAATTTGAGGGCGCCATATGCAAAGAATGCAGGTTCAGACGTAAGATATTCGAGAATTGCTCGTTTTGTGTCATCATCCCATGCATCGATGCGGTCTGGATCGTTCGCCAAAAATCTGGTGAGCATAAGAGGAGACAAAATGCGGTCATTGAAAAGGTGTCTAACTCTGTGCCGAAGTCGTTTCGGAATATAAACTACTGGCGCTTTTGCTACTTTGAGAGCCTCTATCAACGGTATCGACTCATGTCCTGTAGCTAGGAAGGCAGAGCTTGCAGCTATGTACCCGATCTCCGAGGGGAAAAGCGGAAGAGACTCTATCTCAATGATTTCGATGATGCTTTGAATAGTGTCTGTCAACGGATCGCGGCTGTCATCGAGGTCTTGAGGCCACCATTGCAATCCAGATTGATGAGGGTAGGCAATGGCCAGATAGCTAAGGAGCTTAGCCCAAGCTTCTGGAATTGGGCCACGGAATAATAAATCATTCCAGAATGCCGGAGTTCGATCTTGTGCGCTAATATCCTTGGGTTGATAAAGCCTGGCACGATCAGGTGAGATGCTAAAAAGCCCATGGATATGGACAGGCTGCCTAGTTGCGATCGGTAGCGGCAAGACACTGAACAGCTTTCCTTGAAATTTGTCTGGGCACTGTATTTATTTAATCACTAGACTTTGGTTTCCAATATGCAGATTAGCATAGGCTAGAATGCACTTACTGGAATCCGTGCTGCAATAGCAACCCAGGGTATCAACTTTTGGTCATTGGCCCAGTCTCGCAGACCGTTGTTGCTCGAAATCGAAATGCCACGTATGCTGTGATGAACGGCGAACTCGACACATCCTGATTCTTCAGCAGATGAATACTCAATTCCAGCCTTGAACGAATGATTGAAGGTGAAGTCCGGAGTTTTCAAGGCACTTTGTAGGGCAATGTTGACTTTTGACTTTTGCCTAAAGACTTTTAGTAATAATCATTTAGTAGGTTAGTTGATTGATTTTTCTTACGATCTAATATCTTCGCAGTTTGCCATCTCAATTTTGATACACAGTCCAGCTGTTGACTCAATCCCAAGTTTCTCAACGTTTCTCATAAATAACAATCCGCCGTCCCGAAACTCATCTGCGAACATCCGAAGAACTTCCCGCATTTCTAACACAGTTGTTTCACGGTTAGAAATCTTGCTTTCCGTTATAAGAACTTCCCGCCTTTCTGACACTGTTGTTTCGTGGCTAGAAACCTCGCTTTGCCTTGTCTGTGCTTTGGTGCGTAACGGAATTCGAATGACGGTTCCCTTAAAAGGGCATTTTTGATTCACCAGAACACTCTCAAAGGCTATCATTTGGTTTTGGATCGCCACATTCTCAGAATTCTTTACAAAATCATAATATGGTCCTCCTTCGGACCAGCTGGTATGTGGGTCTAATATCAGTAGACGATCGCCCGAGACTATGGATGGTGAATCGGTCCAGTTATAGACCTTTATAGTCAGTAAAGCTTCGGTTTTCCACAGATACAGTACTTACTGAATTGAAACCCCGTCCAAATTTGCCTGTAGTTAAACCGTCTTGGAGCTTGACGGAGTTTCCAATGTTTAAGAGGTTGCTAAAATCATCAGGTGTGAATTCGGCACTGTTATACGCAAGCAAGGCTGGGCCTTGATATTGTTGAAGATGTGTATTAATGAGCTCGTCAGTTGGGTGAGTTCGTTCATCAAGAACAAATCGCTAACAGTTTAATTAGATCAGGTCATATAAGAATTCTCAGAAGTTGCATACCACATCAGTAGCTCCAGCATCGTCGGCATTTTGGAGCAGTTCACGTAGCACAGTCCCACCCGCTGGATAGTCCCGACAGATGTTCTTGAGGGCGATTGTCAGGTCTTGGACTTGGTCCCACCCGCTGGATAGTCCCGACAGATGTTCTTGAGGGCGATTGTCAGGTCTTGGACTTGGGGTTTATCGTCAATAGGTTTGAGGGACATTCTGAATGTCAAATAATGAGATGAGATGTTGAACCACCCGTCAAATCGGGAAGTTAGAGTGCCAGTAAGGTTATATAGAAGCTATGCTATAAAGTTCAGAGGTTTCTAAAGTGAGGCGACCTGAGAGAGTCCACGACCAACCGTGCGCAGTTTCACCCACACCAGCATCCATCCCTCTGTTGGTTTTAGGAGAACCAGGTAGCAATACATACAACCCATTCGTCTGATTCTCCGGGATTACGCATCCGATCTAGTAAGTCATGCTGGGAGTGGTTGGGCTGTGCAAAAGCACCGAAGTAGAGAATCTCCTGCATGTTAATTATGCACATGAGTTTGACCTAGTTATTGGTTTCTAGGGAGAACGATACATAAATCACAATGATGTGCGAGACTGAGACCGTGGCTAACTGTGTGGGGTATTTGGCGCAGGCGGCACGGCCCTTTACACTAAATAAAGGCTGTAAATTTCGGTAAGATGGTACGGCCGCAGCTAAAAACACGACATGGGGCAGATCCCTGTTGCCTTGACCTATAGTTGAAACACTCTAAACAATCCATCCGAAGTATTTGGCATCCCCTGACAGAGGCCAAAGAACCAAGTCACATTTTGGGCCCTGCCAAACAACCCGGGCTTTCGGGTTGGTGTTGGTTAAGGGGTCTTTAGGCGAGGCACATTTCCGAATCAACGGACCATTTCCCGTTTCAAGGGCTCTATGGCCACCACCCGGCCATTTGCGGCTGAGGATAGGAGTGCATGCAGCACTACTAGTCCATGCAGCTTCCACCCAAATGAGCCAACCATCTCTCGTTTGTAGGCGCTCGTTGGTCCTGCTCATTTCAGACTGGATGGATGATGGCTGCTACCAAGTACGGGAACTAAGAGTGGCGTTGTACGTACATAATAACACTGAAAGTAGATTTTATACAGGCTGCGTTTTTATACAGGCCGCAAAACTCAAAATTCTGGGAAACGGAGAATTTAAAGCCTCAATGCTGAAGGCAGACATCGTCTTTCGGTTCTACGAAAACAACACTAGTTCTTAGTTCCCGTTATGATTCTCCCATCAACAATCTTTGATGGTCTAACGGTCATATAGACCATCCATAATTTAGGTGCATCCCGTTGCGTGTTTCCCAAGTGCTGCTTTTAGTTTTTGTGTTTTTAGTTTTTGCGATTTTGGTTTCCATAACCAGAGAATGGTTTTCCCGTTTACTAGAGATGGTGCCTGAATAATGAGAACAAAGTTCTTGACAGATAGTTTCCGGTTCTCATTGACTTGGCCTGGAAAATGTCAAAGTTATGGAAGCTCGTCCCTGGGTTTGCCTGCTGGCCAACACTTTCGAAGCCCCTCAACAGTATATTGGTAGTGGCTCCGTTCTACAGTACAGTAGTTCATGTGCCGATAGCGAGGTACTGTAGTATGAAAGTGAAACTGACACAGTAGGAGTGGAGCCAGTGCACCGCTTCATGCTGGGAACCTGCTTCCGTCACTTTGTGATTCACTGTAGATCGTCAGGGTGCTTAGAAAGGCTCGGAAAGTAATGCAGCATATATCAATCTTGAAGAGCGCTGTTTCCTTCAGTTTTGTCGCTAATGTTGTGTTAAATATGCAGCTGAGCTGCTGCGCCTAAGCACATTGATGCATGGCCAACTGTAAAGGCGTAGGACCTAGGGTCACACGGGAGTTCAGGGAACCAGGTCAGGAGGCAGGAAGGATCGTATTCTAGAGTAACAATAGGTCTACGTGAATACAGCGACTATTGACTGGAGGCCGCTTCGACGGTCGTCGAAGGTGGAGATGGACCTGCCTAAGGTCATCTAGCAAGAGTAAATACTCGTCCATTGACATCTGCTGATAATTAATGGTAATTAATATTAATTACCAGCAGATGTCAATGGACGAGTATTTACTCCTGCTAGATGAGGAGCAGGGCTATCTTCTAGAGCATTCTTCCCGCAACAGATATCACAAGACGACGCAGCTAGAACAGGGTCAATATGATACAGTTCTGACGACTTGGGAGATTTCTTTCCGCCATATTAGGAAGACGCATCTACACGCATCGCTGCTACTGCAACTTTTTGCCTTTATGAACCCGGAGGAAATCTCTGAGATCATCTTTTCAGATATGGCAAAGAGACGCCCATGGGATACATATGGGCTAAATGGCGAGCTTATTTCTATGGACCCCGCAGACTCTGGTCTAGACGCAGAGCTCATGGAAGTGTTAATGTCTCACATCAAGCTTCGTGAAGCCATTGGACGTCTCCTCTCATTCTCGCTCATACGGCGCAAGGCTCAAACTAAAACTTTATCTATACATCCGGTACGTCCTGTAGAATCTTTCTGCGTTGGATATTTAAATTGACTTTAAACTATAGCCAGTGCACTTTTGGGCATCGTGGAGAATGGAGAGTGAAGAAAAATCGGCGTGGATCGCGAGAACGGCTGCCATTTTGAATATGACAATACCAGTTAAAAAGCGGACGCCTCCTCTCGAGTATGTAAAAGAAGACGAAGCGGACATCCGAATTCTACCACACATTCAGATCATTTTTGAGTTCGCTAAGGATTTATATCCTCCTACAATCGGCTGTCCCATCCAACCGATCACAGGCCTAGAATTTCTATTTGCCTACGGGTCTTATTATACGCCTCATCCAACTTCACACGAAATGTTTGACTTGGCAATATACCTTGCTCAATACGCCCGAAGTCTGTTTTTGGAATTGTTAGTAACATGTTGGGGAGCGGCTGCTAGTACCCGCAAGGTACGGCCGTGCTGTTCTAAGTCTAAAAGGCCGATACACCTCACCTTAGACACCATGCCTGAGGACAATCAGAGCAATCAGGCATCCGAGCCTTGGTTGCCCGACAACCAGAGCTCAGCTTTAAACGCCCTGTATTTGCGTCTTGCGTTCATTGTTGAACTAGTTAGGTACGAAGCGAATAAGGGGGATAGAGACTATCGAGAGCCTCGAAGCTGGATTGTGCGGCATGATTTGACTAAAGAGTCAAGAATGAGCACTATGGGAGTTATGTGTAACTGGCGCCCTACATCGTCATTGATGGGCGAGTTAGAAGAACAAGCATGCATGCTACAGGATGTTTCTAACATCACATTTATGCTTGACCAGGTTGAGCTCCGATCGGTAAAAGAGGAGGAGGAGAGACTGGTGCAGTGTTTCGATGCTTTCCGTGCCTTTAGCTCTCTCCATGGGCCAATCTTTGCCGGGCTCGCCAAATTGAGCCTTACGCCAGGCTGCCCATTCAGCAACTCGTTGGAAGCCATTTATCGGATGTTGACATTATCATCTAAGGCGAATATCCTCCGGGTATGGGAACCGATAGCTAAAGCTGTATCTGGGATTTCTATACGAGCCTACAACGACCGCGAGAAGCTGGACGTCGTAAAGCTATTTAATGATTTCAAAACACGCGAAGATAGCGAGAAGTCAAAGCTTCGAGGAAAAGGGGAATTCGTAACAGATATTTCCGACTCTAAATGGGCCCGCTTTTGTGAATTCTACCGCAAGTTTGACACCACACAAGGGGTCCTCGAGGGCGTCGCTAGAAGGGAAATATTGTATTTCCTACTCAATCCTAGCAACAGAGATGAATCTTTGGACGAAATGTCTAAGTTTCTGCCAGCGTCGTTGGATTATGCGGAGTGAAGCTCGATAGTAGCATGGCAAATAATGGTTATGATTGACTTGTTAAATAGATTGAGGCGATTTTTGGCAGGCATTATAGAGGCCCGAAGACTAGTTCTAGAGAACCTCATTGAAAGTTATTAGGGGACTTGTAAGATAATAAGATTTTTGAAGCCTAAATTTCATTATTTTACTTCTCCTGTTGTGATAACCTCCACTTTATACTAAATTATTAGGGAACTCGTTAATTAATAAGATTTAGAAGCCTAATTTTTGTTACTCTACTTCCTCCTGCTGCTATAACCTCCACTTTAGACTAAATTATTAGGGAACTCGTTAATTAATAAGATTTAGAAGCCTAATTTTTGTTACTGTACTTCCTCCTGCTGCTATAACCCCAACTTAGATTAAACCTGTAGTTATTGTATCCATCAAAACCCCTATTTGTTAGAACGGTTATGTAGTTGTCAGTCCCTCTTCGACCCCGCCATACAAATATAATAGATATATGGTCTTTCTGGGCAGCCGTACTCACCACGTGCCTCCACTAGAGTGGTTCCGAGCTACACCACCAAACTGTACGAACTAGGCAGGAACTTATAATTGGAACACCCATGCGCGCGAGTCAACCCGACCGACCAAATCCCATTTTGCGACAATTGGCGTTCTACTACTCTACTGTTCTACTACAACGAACAAACAGTTCGTGCTTGAAGCTTTTCTTTTCTGATTTCATATGCAGTACGACTTAACTACCACCTCAACGCATCTGATATCTGATATTCAATTAATATACGGCCTATATTTGTTACTAGCCCCGTGTGCTATTAACAGCCACACTACCTGGCTGCCACTTCTGCTACTTGCACACTATCTGCCTCGTCAAGGCGTTGTTGCTTCAGCTCCCATACAGTATCGGGGTAAGCGCGCATTTCCTAATCCCCTTCCCCCACAACGCGCCCTTCCACCACCCAAACGACCGCCACGACCGCCACGATCAAGACCCTAAACCACTCCTCAAAGGGCTCTGCACAGCGAACCGACTCAGAACTCGCATTTGAGTCTCATCGTCGACTCTATATCGATCTAGCGGGCCCTGAACTGACCCTGTGGCATAGTTAAACCTAGGTTTCACGTCGGCGCCCGTGTGAGATTGCGACTTCAGCTGTCCGTTATCGAGACGAACTTTTGCGACCGCCACAACTCCCACCTCAGTAATCTCGACTCTAACGTGCGAGATAATATCACTTTGGGCTCTTACAACGGTCCGAACTCTATTGCGCAACAGTGAGAAGGCAAACAATAGTATATTCTTACACGACAAGTCCTGCCCCGACGCTCGAGTCTCCTGTTGCTGCGAAATTACGGGGTTACCTGACTTGTGGGCATTTACCCCCCCGCCTATGCGACCGTTCCCACCGTCTCGACACACGACAGTTCGAATACACGGCAGAAAAGAACAACAAACATTAAGAGGCAAAGAAGCTTATACTCTGCATACATACTATAAACGCAATTAGCGCCGGGAGTTATTCTGGGTGCGCTTTATTGCTGTTCGCCTCAGCATCCGTTGCACAGCCTCCGAGGCTGAGCTCCCCTGTACCTGAGAGGCTGAGGTGCCGCCCTCGTCAACGACACACGCCAACTGCTACGTCGGATATAGTGACAGTAGCATAAATACATTTAGCATCATGGATCACCAAGGGACTTCCCCGACTGGGGAGCACCCGAACCATTTAAAGCAGGAGCAGTCGCCACAGCCAAGTAGCTATCAAGACGATATCAACCCCGCCAATCTCGGGCTCGGTATCAACAACGGCAATCTTCAGGAACAATATTCCAGCGGACAATTTTCGCAGGGCCAGACCTTACCAGTATTCGAGACGAACGTCGAACAGAATCAGCAATTCTCACAGGGGAACATTGGAGAACCTCTTTACGCGTTGAGCCAAAACCAGAACGCCCAGCCAGAATTCCAGCAACAGTTCGACGGCAACCAGCAGTACCAGAACCAGGAATTCAACTACAGCAACAACTTTCTCGGAGTAAACAACTATAACGGCGGAGACTTCTCGCTCTATCCGAATCCTCAGACCCAGAACGAGATCTACGATCCCTCGTTATATTTAAACGACTCGCCTCAGCCATCGGTCAACCCGGCGGATCTAATTGGCGATATATCCTCACCCCCACATCACACACCAACACCGCCCCAGATGCTCACAGCAGAGCTTCCGCAGACATCGTCTGCTCAGCATTCGCCATCATTCAACCAGCACCAATTCCCACGGTCGCCTGGCCACTCGAGAACCGCCTCGTTGCAGCCAGAGAGCGCCCAGTTCCCGAATGCCCAGCTCCCGACAGACTGGGGCATGATCCCACAGCAATTCAAGACTCACCGGAAGACCCCCTCGGAATACTCTGATGTATCTGCATCTTCGGTAGCGCCGTCGCCGAATCTGGGACTGCATGATAGCTTTGACACAACGGACCAGCGCCATTCCCCGCTGGTTCACCCCCAGGATCAAGGTATCTACCAGGACCTGGGAGCGATGGGGAACTTCTCGATATCGGATCCTCATCACGGGACCAGCCCTTTGAATGGTAGGAGCCCGGCTCACTCGCCCCAACCGTCACCACGACTCGATCCGCAGCAGATGGGCCAGATGAACCAACAGAGCCCGTTTATGCTGAGTATGAACATGCCGAATAACGGATACATCCAACAGCCTACCCTGGACATGTATGGTCAGCAGCAATTCAAGCAGGAGAATTTTGGGGAGATGGGCCAGGAGCAGCAGGGTCAGGGACCGCAAATGCCGCCCCCTGATATCAATATTGAGTTTGCGCCGGCGTCGAGGCAGAACAGCTTCCCGGTGAAGGCACCGTTAGATCAAGATGCCCTGACTCCACCACAACGAGGTAAGACGCGTTCTATCAGCCTAGGATATGAACTTTGATACTAACATCTACAGGACGGCGACCTAGAGCTAGCTCCGATATTACTGGTACTGGACCCTCGCAGTTTTCACGCCAAGGAACACCGAGCAACCTCGGCCCTGGTTCAGATCGCGGATCGTCTCCACCAGGTCGATCCTTGTCTCCTCTAGATAGGGCCGGTGCGTCCACCCCAGGCCACCGACGCCGGCAGTCCACGTCCGCGATTCCCAACCAGCGCGACTATATCCTCGGCCTCGCAGACCCCGAGTATCAAGCCGCGTCTGGCAGCGCCGAAAACGGCAACCCGAAGCGAGTCCAGAAGCACCCCGCCACATTCCAGTGCACCCTCTGCCCCAAGCGCTTCACCCGCGCCTACAACCTGCGCTCCCATCTCCGAACCCACACCGACGAGCGGCCCTTCGTCTGCACCGTCTGCAGCAAAGCCTTCGCGCGCCAACACGACCGAAAGCGGCACGAAGGGCTCCACTCTGGCGAGAAGAAATTCGTCTGCAAAGGCGAGCTGAAGCAAGGCGGCCAATGGGGCTGCGGCCGGCGCTTCGCTCGCGCCGACGCCCTCGGTCGGCATTTCCGCTCCGAGGCGGGCAGAATCTGCATCAAGCCGCTGCTGGACGAGGAGCACATCGAGCGGCAGCGGCTGTGGCACGAGCAGCACATGGCGCAGAATATGCATCAGCAGCAGCAGCAGCCGCTGCCGCCGCCGCAGACCATGGACGCGAATGGCTTCCCCATGGACGCGAGCGGGAACTACACGCTCCCTGCTGCGCTGCTGGCGCAGTACCCCGCGCTGGCGGGACTGAGCTGGGCGGATCTGCCGCAGGGAGACGCGATGGAGGATGATGTTAGTGGGAGGAGCAGCTTTGATGCGAGTGGGAGTGAGTATTATGATGAGGGGGATGAGGGGGGGTATGTGAGTGGACCGGGGACGGGGTTTACGCAGGGGCAGATGCCGGATGGGTATCGCGTTGATTATGCAAGTGATTATGGCGGTGGTGGGAGGTGAGGAGGAGAGGTGATGGGAGGGGGGAGTAGCACGTGAGCAGAGCAGCATGATAGGGTTGTTTGGTTTGGTTTAACATTCTTTTTTTCATGGCTTGGTTTGGGAGGAGGGGAATGATAGAAGGGGATGGGATGGGAATTACAGCTATGGATGAAATACGGCGTCTTTATTTTTTTCGACATTCGACATACGGACGGGGGCATTATGTAACGGCCTATCAGTGGGGTCATGTCCATTTGAATTGGGTTTATTTATTCTTCTCGACGCTTCTATGGTCTTTTTTTCTTCCCCTTCTAGTCGCTATATTTCTGCGATATTTTTTTTGGTTGTCACGATACCCTTCGATCGGATTAGACTAGCTGCAGCTTCTTACTTATTACAGTAGTATTAGTCGGTTATGAAATACTCTTTTTTTGGTTAATGCGCATGTGTGTGGATTTTTTGTATGCGGATTTGTTATGTGGACAGGCCCGATTAGGCGCTGATTTAGATGGAGCTTTGACGGTGGGATGTGGCGGTGCGTCATTGTTTTCTGTGTTTTGTTGTGCTGTGTTGTTGTTGTGTGTGTGGAGATGCGTGGTATACAGTCCGGGATGTATGTGATGGTCATGTGACGTAGGGTAGCCTTACCACACTGGCACTGTCAGTACTCTATCTATGTACCTACGTAAAACCCCCCAAGGTGGACAAATATATCCCACCATCATCATCCCACCATCCCACTATACCTTTATAGCCCTCTCTCCCTCCTCTCTCCAATTCCCAAAATCCCATCTACAAGAAACCCATCTCAAACGCCCATCCCTCCATCCCAGCCTTACCACCTCATACATCCACCCTCATACATCTTCCATTCCACCCTACCCTACCTACCTCTTCCTTCCCCCCCCTTCCACCCCTCTACTCTATCGCACCGTAGCGTCCACGCACCTGCAGCACGACTATCATGCACGCCCTTGGCACGCAGTGTAGTCGCCAATCCCCCCGCGCCGGTTGGCCGACACACACAGTATCCCACCACACACCCAGCGCGCGCACCCCCACACATGAGCCACCACCAGCACACTTTGCTGAGGCTGGCGAGTCATAGGCGCCGCTGGGCGATGGGCGTGAGTGGAAGGGGGGGGGGG
>JPKD01000450.1:0-23831 GCA_000750935.1 Pseudogymnoascus sp. VKM F-4519 (FW-2642)
GTTTGGTAATTGGGTGTTCATACATGTGGTGTAGTGGGAGTTGTGTGCCAAGGGGGGGTGGGAAGTACAGTGGTGAGTCGTGTCTAACCGGATTGTGGTGGAGGTGGCCTGATGGTGGGGGGTGGTGCTGTGGGATAGGGTGTGCTGTGTTGTGAGCCGATGGGGATGGCAGATGTGGTCGAGGAGGGAAGGAAGCTGGCTGGTCGGTCTGGTGCGGGGCAGGGTGGGTTAGGAGTACAGTATGTGCTGTGTGTGCTGTATGGACGACGACGATGCCAAATCACACTTGAGCCAGCGCAAGAGTCAGCGCAAGAGTCAGCATTCCACAGCCAGATCCAGCTGGAATGCCCCTCCAATACCCGCATAGGGACGGCGCGCCCTGTCCCTTCCTTCGCCGCCGAATCTCGGGAAGCAGCAGCAGCGATCAAGAGGTACTTCCTTTACTTGCTCCCTTTACTGGACATACACTACTGTACTGGACGCACAGTAGTGCCCTCGCATCCCTCTAGCGGCCACACAGCTCCATGCATCGTGCTGTCATAGCCTGTCAGCATACCCGGAGCGAGCCCTGTCGAGCTTGTGTGTGGTGTGTGGCGTGTGTGTGTGGGAGACGGCGGCACATGCATTGGCTCGCGCATACAACCTCAAACAGTCGCTCTGTCGGGATGGATGGGGATGGATGGACATGCTGCGTTTGGCGTGGCTGGCTGCTCTGCTCTAGCTGGTACACAACCCATGCGGTCGTGCGACACTGTGCAGATTTTTCCCTCCTCGTCCTCTTCCCGCTACGCTACGCTGTGCTGTGCTGTGCTATATATTTGCGGCGTGTTGTTTTGTTTCTCGGGATATCCACAAAAAAAAAACACTAAAGTTTCCCCCTCTAGTGACGGTTACGGTGACGACGATACCCGCCATTGTTTACTTTTCCCTCCCTCTACGCGCCCGCTCCCCTCACCAAAACTCCACTCACTCTGCCTGGCACGGACTTCGATGCAAGGGGTGGGATAAGGGCACACAACCACACTCCTGCGAACCGACTGATACACAACAACTAATCTGGCTTCGCGCCTGAAAAGATTTCGGAAATCAGAAACACCCAGCGCCCGCACTGCGGCCCCCAGTGTCAATCCGGCAGGAACTGACAGGGAACCGGGGGAACCTCCTCCACTATTTCCTCCACCTCCCTCCACTTGGGTTGTCCTTGGGTGTCCGCTACTCGACGGCTTTTTTGTCTACGAAAGGTTGTATTGGTCTACCTTGCGTATACAACTCGACGATACCGATACCTTACATACTCCCCAGCCTCTTTTTTTTTGCCGTCTCCACCCAATAACCGCCCGGCATTCGGGTGCTTTTGTTGTTGTGAGGTCCCAGAAGGAGAAGAAGAGAGACACTTGACTGACATGCTTTGTACATTTTTACTGTAAGTAGTACAACTGACATAGTACGCTGATATAGTACGAGTACAACATTCCCGAACGAAAAGTACGGAGTACAAACCTGCCAAAATTCCTCCCTTGTGACCCCGTCGCTCAAATACTCTAAGAAGCAAGCTGGTGTCTGGCGTCGCGCGGCTGCTTCTTTATCCCGACTACATTCGTCCCTCGTCCTTCTTTTACCTCTCGTCATCGCATACCCAAGGAATCGAACGGTACCATCTGTATAGTCGGATCGAGTATACTCCTCCGGCGACCCCCCACGAATCTCTCTCCACCCGCCATAAAAAAAAAAAGGGTCGCAGGCGTCCCACGATCACTCCTCGCTCGCGCACCTTCCGCCACATAGCTTCGATGAGTCTGACACCTCTCTGCCATCTCACGACCTCGAATACACATAATGGCTGCGGCCGAGGTTTCTCAGTCCTTCGGAAGTCATCCAAGGAGCGACCTTGGACATACAAGGGAGCCCTGGACGATTGGGTGGGATGAGGACGACACACGTATCCGGCTCCAGCACATTGCGCTGGCATGGGTTGCGTCGCGCCGCTCTCACGATGCCTACTACTACGGCCCGCCTATGCCTGGTGCACCACGATGGGTATGCGCTTGCCTGAACCCTCTTTTTCTAAAAAAAAAACTTTAATTATTTCCCTTGGTGTTTGTTGTGCTGCCAATTTTTTTTCATGTGTTGTCACGGCTGTCTCGTGCAGTAGCGGGATGAGCCGCAGCCCAGCAAGCAGCATGGGCAGGACAGGGCGGTGTGGACCGAGAACGGGCTGATCTAACGACGCATACAGGAGAATACGGTGGCTCTTGGGCTACGTAGCCAACAGCCTAAAGCAGTAACCTTGAGGCCATTGCGGCTTTTCGTCACATCGCTCCCGAAGCGCCATATCGCTTCCCCCGCCGACGACGACGACGATACCTGCGACCTCGACGCACCCCTCACCGACCCCTCCGACACCTCCGACGCCCTCGCTACGGAGAACTACAAGCGCGACGCGGCCGCACACTTCGATACCCCGCTCCCACCCCGCAAACCGCCGACTGAGCGGATCTTCGCCGACCCCGCCATGGCTCCCGCGGCTGTTGACTGGACATCCCAGGACGGCTTCAAGACGACTGCTAAGAAGAAGACGAAGGCGGCTGCGAAGGCGGCCGCGCAGTCGAAGTGGGGAGATGACGATGAGGAGAAGAAGAAAGAGGAGGGTGATGGGGATGCTGGTGGTGGTGATGGTGGTGCGGGCGGTGGAGATGCAGGCGACGCTGGCGACGCTGGATCTGGGGATAAGAAAGGTAGTGATGATGGCGATAAGAAGGAGGATGCTCCTGAAGAAGACGACTGGGGAGGATTTGCACCTGCGAAGTCGAAGAAGAAGGGCAAGAAGGGTAAGGCTGCGGACCCGGAACCGGAACCTGAACCAGCAAAGGCCTCGGCGTTCGACGCTTTCCAGGAGATAAAACTGGATGATGGGGGTACGTTAGACCTCAGCTTCGATAAACCCGCGGCTACGACAGGGTCAGGTTTTGGCTCGTGGGGGAGTAGTTGGAATACGGGTACGAAGGGGGCGGCTACGACGGGGAGCGGATGGGATTTCTCAGCTACGGATGGGGCGGCGGCTACCGAGGAGAAAAAAGAGGAGGAGGGCGGGGATAATCCGTGGAGTCTGAATCGCGGCAAGCCGACGACGACGAAGAAGAAGAAGGGAGCCTTCAGCTTCGGCTTCGACGAGGAGGAGACCAAGGAGCCGGAACCCGAGCCGCCGAAGGAGGAGAAGAAGGAAGAGGACGACGGGTTCAGCGGCTTCGTGTCGAAGAAGGATAAGAAGAAGGGGAAGAAGGGCGCGGTATTCGCCTTCGAAGATCCCCCGGCCGAAGAGCCCGTCGTCGTCCCGGAACCGGAGGCGGCGCCGCCTCCTGCGGAGGATGACTGGGGCGCGAGCAGCTGGGGCACGGCTACGACGAAGAAGAAGAAGGGAAAGAAAGGCGCTATTGCTGAAGTCATCCCCGAGCCGGTCGTGGAGGAGCCGCCGAAGGAGGAGCCTAAGGAGGAACCAGTCGTAGAAGACACGTGGGGCGCCGTCGGGAAGAAGAAGAAGAAGGGAAAGAATGTTATTGAGGAGATCCCTAAGGAGCCTGAACCCGAACCGGAGCCCGTGAAGGAGGAGGAGTCGTCGTGGGGTGGTGGCTGGGGTGCGGTGGGGAAGAAGGATAAGAAGAAGGGTAAGGGCGTGGTCGAGGAGAAGGAGCCGACGCCTGAGCCGGTGCCGGAGCCTGAGCCGGAGAAGGTGGAGGATGATTCTTGGGGTGGTGGATGGGGCGCTGCTACGACCAAGAAGGATAAGAAGAAGGGGAAGAAGGGTGCGGTTGTCGAGGAGGTCATACCCGAACCGGAACCGGAACCTGTTCCTGAGCCTGAGCCGGAGAAGGTTGAGGAGGAATCGTGGGGTGGCGGGTGGGGCGCGGCTACGACCAAGAAGGATAAGAAGAAGGGTAAGAAGGGTGCGGTTGTCGAGGAAGTCATACCCGAACCCGAACCTGAACCTGTTCCTGAGCCCGAGCCGGAGAAGGTAGAGGATGACTCCTGGGGTGGTGGCTGGGGCGCTGCTACTACCAAGAAGGATAAGAAGAAGAAGAAGGGCGCTATCGAGGAAGTCATCCCTGAGCCTGAACCTGTACCCGAACCCGAGCCAGAGAAGGTCGTCGAAGAAGACGCCTTCGCATCGTCGTGGGCACCCGCTGCGACAAAGAAGAAGGGCAAGAAGGGTAGTAAGGTTGTCGAAGAGGTTAAGGAAGTTGTCAAGGAACCTACACCCGAACCAGAGAAGGAGGAAGAGGCTTCTGGCTGGGGTGGGGGATGGGGTACGACTACGACTAAGAAGGGCAAGAAGGATAAGGCTAAGGAGCCGGAACCTGAGCCTATAGTCGAGCCTGATCCAATCTCCAAGGCCTTTGAACCCGCTGGCGACGATGACTGGATGAGCTTCGGCAAGAAGGATAAGAAGGGTAGCAAGACTTCCAAGGCACTGGTTGAAGTCAAGGTCGAGGAGCCCGCGCCACCTCCACCACCCGCTGCCCCCGAAGTCGGCGATATAGCTGCTGAAGATGATTTCGGTGGCTGGGGCGCTGCTTCGAGTAAGAAGAAGAAGGGGAAGAAGGGCGCTGCTGCACCTATTGTCGAGGAGGAGCCGATCAAACCTGATGTCGTCGAAGAGCCAAAGACAGATGACATCTGGGGAAGTGTCGGTGCCGGCAAGAAGGACAAGAAGAAGAAGGGTAGCAAGAGCGCTGCTGTTGAGGTTGTTGAGGTTGTCGAGGAGGTCGTCCCTGAAGCTGACCTTATCGACCTCGACTTCGGGACTAAGGATAAGGAGCCCGAGGATGACTCTTGGGGTGGTGGCTGGGGGGCTGCTATAAGCAAGAAGGATAAGAAGAAGAAGGGTGGTCTTGATGCGCCGCCGCCTGCGCCGACGCCCCCTTCGATGGATCTTACCGAGCCTGAGCCCGAGGCCGACGATGGCTGGGGCGCCTTCGGCTCCTCGAAGAAGAAGGAGGAGCCTAAGAAGGAGGAGCCTGCTAAGCCGGCTAAGAAACTCTCCAAGACTGAGCAGCGTAAGGCTGATAAAGAGGCTGCGAAGGCTAAGGAGAAGGCAGAGCAGGATGAGCGCGATGCTGCTGCTGAGGCTGAGCGGGTAGCTGCTGAGGAGGCGGAGAAGGCAGAGGCTGATGCTGCCGCTGCTGCTGCCGAAGCTGAAGCAAAGGCCAAGGAGGAAGAGGAGGCTGCTGCTGCCGCCGCTGAGAAGGCCGCCGCTGCCAAGAAGCCGAAACTTACCAAGAAGCAGCAGGAGAAGGCGGATAAGGAGGCTGCTGCTGCTAAGAAGAAGGCGGAGAAGGAGGCGGAGAAGGAAGCAAAGGCCGCGGCGGATGCTATTGCAGAGGCAGAGGCGGAGGCTAAGCGGATTGAAGAGGAGGAGGCGGCTGCGCAGGCGGCGAAGGAAGCGGAGGAGCAGGCGGCTAAGGATAAGGAGATCCAGGACGCGCTTGATGCGAAAAAGGCCAAGGAGGACGCGAAGAAGGCGAAAGAGGAGGAGAAAAAGGCTAAAGAGGAAGCCAAGCTCGCCGCCAAGAAGGGTGGAAAGTCGAAGACCAAGAAAGTCGTAGAACCGGAACCGGAACCAGAGCCAGAAGTTGTAGAAGACGTAGTTGACGACGAGGTGGCCGAGGCGCTAGAGAAGGAGCTCGCGGCCGAGACCACGGCAGGGGCCTTTAGCTTCTGGGGTGCCAGCAAGAAGACTAGCAAGGGTACTGAGGCTGCCAAAAAGGAGTCGGCTAAGGACGTCGCAATTACGGGTGCTGACAAAGCAGGGATTCTGGAAGGTGCCACCTTGAGAGACAGCAGCGCCGCGACGGGCAAGCTGGCATCATCTTCATCAATGAAAGCATCGGCGCTGAGCAAGAAACCAGTAGGCGGAAAGATTGCTGATAGGTTACGCGCTTTCGAGACGGCCGAGGTTGCGCCGCCGCCGCCGCCACCGGAGGAGGAGCCTGCGCCCCCGCCAAAGGATGATAAGAAGAAGTCCAAGTCATCGCGTAAGAAGGACGAGGTTATCGAGGTCGAGGATTCACCGAAAAAAGCTGTACCTGGAAGCTTCCCTGTAGATATCATCGACGACGAAATCGTGGAGATTATTGATATGGCACCCCCGAAGAAAGAGAAGAAATCAAAGAAGTCCAGTAAAGCGCCTGTAGAGGTCGTACCGCCGCCTCCTCCTCCTCCACCACCACCACCGCCGCCTGCGCAGGAACCTACACCACCGCCGCCTGCGCAGGAACCTACACCACCGCCCGAGCCGAAGGAAGCAAAACCCGCGAAGAAGGAGCGCGCAAAGGTTGTGCGCGGTGAAAGCGGGTCGTGGGGTACGTGGGGTGCAGCGACTAAGAAGGACGAGAAGAAGTCGAGCAAATCGAAGGAGGTGAAGCTCGAGGATTCACCGCCGGCCGAGAAGAAGAAGCGATCATCGGAAGCGAAGGCGTCTAAGTCAAGGAAGACAGAGAAGGAGGATAGAGGCTCTGGGACAGAGAAGTCCTCTGATAAAGAGAAGTCATTGAAGACGCCGAAGCCGAAGTCGAAGGGCCTGTCGAGCATGTTCGCTTCTACTCCACCTATCTCGAGGTCTATGTCTACGCGCGATAAGAGGTCGAGCAGCGGCGCGCGCACGAGTTCGCGTCGCCAGTCGCTGGATACGGGGATGATGTCGCCGCCGCCGGAGATGTCGTCTAAGGCGGCGAGGATGCTTGGGGTTACACCTGGGAACTCTAGGAGCAAGTCGGATCGGAAGAGCAAGTCACGAGGTATGTCACAACCTGAGGAGTTATTCAGTGCTAGTGCTGACTATTATAAAGAAGTAGATGACGACGACATCGTGATGGTCGATAAAGCCAGCGACGAATCCGGCGGTCGCAAAAGAAAATCAAAGGTACCTAGACAACCCGATGAGGAAGCCGCTCCTCCACCGCCGCCCTTCGTTCCGATGGCTCCCGGAAGCGATGACCTACCTCATAGGCCCAGGCACAAGAGAAGATCCATGACTGACCGATCCAATAAGCAGGCTGTTGATGACGATATAGTCATGGTGGATGCGAACGGCCCCGCCGACGATCGCGAGGGCCGCAGCAGAGGACTCAAGCGCTCCGAATCCTCGGCGAGGAAATCCGGCTTCGGCGGCATGTTCGGCGGGTTCCTGGGGAAGTCGACGAGCGCCAAACCAGAAAGCAGACGACGCAGCTCGGTCCGTCCAGATGAGGGCGGCGGCGAGTCGCGACGACGCGATAGCCATAAGACGCGCTCGACCGATGACGCCGACGTCATTAGCGCAGATAACCCCGTGATGAGCGGCGGCGCGTCGGAAGAAGACCACGAAGCGCGACGAGCTGCGCGACGAGCAAGGCGCGCTGAGCGCGAAGCCCAAGAGCGCGCAGCTGACGAGGCGAGACGAGCCAAAGATGAGGAGCGCCGCGAGCGTCGCCGCAAGGCTGATGAGGCGGATGAAGCGCGTAGGCAGGAAGAGCGCGAGGCGAGACGCGCGGCGAGACGCGAGCAGAGGGCTGCGGAGGAGAGGGGGGGTGAGCGCGCTGAGCGACACCGTCTGAGGAGGGAGGAGCGCGCGACGTCGGAGAGGTATAATAATGATACTGATGTGCCTCGCGCGAAGCGATCTGAGCGCCGTAGGTCGACTATGGATGGAGCTCCTACCGATGATGAGGAGCGCCGACGTAGGCACGCTGAACGACGCGCTGCGAAGGAGGGTGGGGCGACGCCGAAGCTGAGCCGTCGCGCGACTGAACCGCCGGATGCGTACTATGAACCGCGTAGCGGGGAGAAGTCTCGCCATGCTACGGATGACGAGAGGCGCCCTCACAAGAGCTCGCGACGTAAGGAGAAGAAGCCCGGGTGGCCGCACTCCGGCACCGATAGCTGGGTGAAGGAGCACAGCGATGCGCCGCCGCCTCCGGAGGACGAGGAGCCCGACCACGATGAGAAGGTCGATGATCCCATCTCCGACGAGGTGGAGCGCAAGAAGACGCGTCGCTCGAGCCGGTACGATGACCTTACCCCTGAAGAAGCGGAGGCGAAGCGCCGGCGTAGGGAGACTAGGCGTGCGGAGAGGGCGGAGAGGGAGAAGGGACGGAGTCAGCCGAGCAGTGCGGGGGATGAGAGGAGGTACGGCCCTGATCCGAGGGGAGGGAGGAGCGAGAGGGAGAGGGAGAGGCCGAGGGAGGTTAGTGGGGGGAGTTGGTGGAAGAAGATTACGCAGGCTGTGTGAGGGGGGTCACTGGATGACACCTTTATGAGGTCGTTTAATGGCATTTTATTGCGGCTGGAAGGGGTTGGTTTGATGAGGAGCAACTGGGTTTGGGGGAACTTTTTTAGATACCTTGTGAGCGTTTTTTTTGAGCGGTTTGGAGCTTTTGGGATGTTTGGAAGGGGGGATTGGGGGGACATGATATTATGAGTGGGTGTGGGGAGGGGGAGGGTTGATTCCCGTTTATTCGTGGATGGATGGGGGAGATGATATATGTGTGTCTTGTAATGTATTGAACACTGCAAAGCAAATCAAAGCATCTAAACTATCATATTTTGTAATCTGAGATGCTGCTGATGTGAAGTTGTTGGTATTAATCTGCCGCTGGTGATGTGAGAACGTGCCTCGTATGTTTGTGGCGCGTGGCGCGAAGGGTGGTGATTCTCGGCGTTTCTCCTGCATGCCTTTGAATACCTTCGGACGAAGGTATATCCGCTGCCCGAATCCAAAGCGGCTCGGTCGGCTCGGCACGGTACGGCTTGTGGGTTTCCTCTCCGTACGGAGGTGGAGATCCGGGGTCAGGAGGGAAACAGTTCTCAACTGTTTTGTGAGAACCCGTATGGTGTATATTATATGAGCACGCTTTGTGGGAGGTACTCTTTGTTAGAGTAGGGATCCTTATCGTAGAGGTAACGATAAGGAATTCACTTTCGTGGTTGTTGTTCTTCTTTGGCTTGGTGAGGTTGTAACTTTTCTCACCTTACAACTGCAACTTCTCCCTCCAACTTCTCACAAAATCAGAACTACATTTGCACAACGATTCAACCAAAGATGCCCCATAATCATTATAATCCTGATGACTGGACCAGGGAAGAGGTTAGAAGTTCATTTATCATACTCTCAATATACTCGTTCTAACATGTTTTAGAGAATGGCAATGTGGAACATCTTCCGTAGCCTCGTTTTCGACGCCACCGGCGGTGCTAATATGGAATGTCAGCTTGCCCAACCTAAACAACTCATACTTTTGTACTAACTGGGCAGACTTGTATCCTGGTTGGGGGAATTACACATTGTCCGATCTCCTCGATGCTACTGATCAGTTGTACTCCGTAACTCATCCAGACGTATGTATCCGGACACTGTCTAGACATTGCTTGCCATATCCGGTTCTAACAATACACAGGAGTATCGACGCCTCGAAGATCTTTCGATTCAAATCGTTTTAGCCAGGAGACGACCTGTTCAACTGCAGCTGGAAGAAGAGGGTGCAGAGGCCGCTCCGGTTCAGAATCCTGAACCTGAGGTGGAGACTGATGAGGTGGAGACTGATGAGGTGGAGACTGATGAGGTGGAGACTGGTGTGGCGGAGACTGGCGACGAGACCGGTATCTTGGCACGTCTTTATAGATCTCTATGGTGGATATTCAGTGGCTTTGTATGATGGGAGCAGAAGGCCGAATCAGAGACGCCCACTGATGAAGAGGAAGCCACGGGTCCTGAGATGAAGGAGAATGAGAACCAGTCTGTTGAGTTTTCGAATTCCCAGGAATGAGCTTGCGTGTGATAGAGACCGAGTGTAGCATCTCCCAGAAAGCATCTACAGGTTCAATCAGGCTTGCGCATTCTCAAAACTGGCAGCCACAGAAAATCATCTATTGTGAAGTGTAGAATATAAAGTCAAAGTAAATCATAGCCGTCATCAGCATCCGTCACCTCCCACGCTCCTCGCCGCCTTTGTTCAGTCTGGCTAAGAATACCAACTCCTCCTCAGCACGAAACCCCCAACCACGCCTTATCAACCTTGGCAAATGTGAGCGTATTGCTCACACCCTCATAAAAGATCCCAAACGTATCATTACCAAGCGCAGTGATAGTCGAGTAGCTCATCGCACCAGCTTGGAACACACGGCCAGCGGACCAGGTCGTCCCATCATCGCACGAATATCGGGCTGTCCCTTGAACCCTGCTGGTCTGGCTATTTGCATTGGTGAAAAGCAAGATCTTTGCATTTGCCGAGCCTTCAGCAGCATCGGGGTACATTCTCGTGATAGCGCCATTGTTCGCTGGGTCTGGCAACTGCGTTTCGCTCTTCGGAACAGAGTACGTGATGCCGCCATCAGTCGATATCGAGACCTTGCGGTAACCGCTGCCGTCGCTTGGCCTGGAGTTCAGCATGACGTTGCCGTTGGACAACTCGACAACTTTGTTCTCATCCATACCAACCCCCACAGGCGACCCCATGTGCCATGTGCTGCCGCCATCATCACTGTAGACGCTGTAGGCTTGGTATATAACGTTACCACTGGGCTGGACGACCCGTCCAACAAATTGCTGGATGAGACGTCCGGCGTGGGCACCGTACCGGAGCTGAATCCCCTCCCCGGATGCAGCGAACTGGCCGACCACTCCACCAACATTTGCTACACCATTGACCGTTTGGCCCACAGGCTTGACCGCCGTGGTAATAAGACTCGAAGCCGCCGGTGGCAAGCTGGGTTGATTCGTGGGGTCCGTAGACCAGCTCACACCCCCGTCAGTCGAAACCGATACCTCCGAGCTAATTATATTTAGATTCGCATCGTCATTTCCGATCACGCTGGCTCCAAACCCCACATTCTTAGAGAAGACGTGGAAGTTGAATATCTTCCCAGTGTCTTGGTCGACGACGTAGCTTGGGTCGCTGAAGCCGTACTTCTGCACGCCCGTCGACCCAGCTTGGCCTTGCGCAATATAGGTTGGCGCGCCCCATGTGTCGCCGCCGTCTGTGCTGCGGCGTTGGAGGATGGAATTTGGGGATGGGGAATCACCTCCATCAGGGCGTCCATCATAGGCGGCGAGGACGACGCCATTGCCTAGATTTGCTAGGGCTACGATGCGGTAGTATGGAGCTGGGCCGACTCCATTGGTGGCTAGAACTTGCTGGCTGAAGAGTTCTCTTGAGTGGAGTGTGGATGGCGCCGGTGCAGCTTGGACGGGAGTGAGGATGCTTGGTAGTGCACACAAGCTGAGGACGCTGATAGCGTACTGGAGCGTGCTTTGTGACGCGTAAATCATTTTGGAAAGGGGTTCCTTGGAGGAACAATGCAGAGGAGATAGGAAGCCGGGGAACAGATTGTAGAAAGTTGAAAACAATAATGATGCCCAAAAAATTATGGGAAAAGGCATCCGAAGCCCAGACACATATACTTTCCTGAACTACCCACTTACCCCGCAAAATCCAGGATCATGACTGCTGGTAAACTGGTTTGATATAATGAGATCCACCGATAATGGCACATGAAGCAATTGCGTATTGTTGTAAGTTGGAATGAGAAGTATAAATTACCTAATTAGGCAAGCAAGACGCAATCCCCGCCAATACACGGGAGAGTCCGTCGTCGGGCTTGGTCACTTCGTGTATTACACCTGCTCAGATGCCGAGCCAGCCCATGTGGATCGACATATTGTCGATAAACTTAGTTAAGATAACTAGAGGCCAATAAAATGTAATGTTACATTGATTAGCATCTCTCAGAAGTGATATACAAACGAGCCGAACGATAGCTTCTGCATATCGCGGGGAAGCAGTCCAATAATGCGGGGAAAGACGCTACGACACTAGCCCACCCAAGTTAGCTAGCCCTATCTGGCGTCTTCGAGATCGTCAATCAAGAGACAGATAAGGAGATAGATGTTCATGGCATGTGGAACTTCCGTATTAGGCTCTCCCGAATGGGGAATTCGACACGAGCGAGCCACGCGTTTGAATTTTGGAAAGTTGGTCACGGAGCCACGGCGGGGCGATACGGCCGTTGACTCCGATAAAGGGGAGTCCGGACGAAAGGCATTTATTCGTTGTACAATGAGATAGGCTCGATGAGGAAATATTCACATTAACCGGTTTCTCAAAGCCCCTTGTTGCGATGGTAGAAATTACCCTTTCTGAAAATCCCCTATCGTCACTGCGTTCTCACTTTCCTTAGCAGCGGGACAAGCATTTATCCTTTGTTGCACGTTTTCCCGTGAGTCTCCCTCGTGTATTGATTGGCCATGGCTTATGGCTCTCCCAAGGAACAGCCCTGTGCCGCCAACTTTATTTTGAGGCATATTATGCGTATTCTGACTCTCAGTATCCGGGCCTATGATCTTCTTATCTCCCCTGTCAGTGACGACACCATGCCCACGCCATAAATCCTGGAACCAAGGATGCTCGAGAGCCTCTCTCGCAGTAATTCTTCTCGCAGGATCCAGACTGGTCATCTTCGTGACGATGTCTGTAAACCCTTCGTCGACTTCCACCCACATAGAGAATGGCTTCCTTGGATTGGTAGTCGTAAATTCCGGAATGAAATCCAGAACAAGGTCGCGCCACGAAGCAACTGAGTCGTCGAGGTGGTCTATGAGGCCGACTAAACCAGGACCATCTCCAAAGTGGGAGAGCAGGCGCTTGACTACAAGCCTTTCCTCATCCGCTCGACTTAATCCTTCGCTGTCGATGCGGAAGATAATTTTCCGCAGCATTGTGTAGATGCACTATAACAAAGTCAGGTACTCTGTCTCTAATGAAGGATGTGCAGACTCACAACAAGCCCGAAGGAAAATACATCGGTAGGGAGATTGATACGGGCTGCAGCATGAGACTCAGGGCTGCGCCACATAGGATTGCTCAATTTGGCTCCACGGACATTTAAGCCAGGTGGAATGACGGATCCCATCTCGAGGTCACCAACCTGGACCCGTTGTACCTCGGTGGCGCCATTAGTGGTTTCTTCATAATCCACAAATATGTTGTCGGGTTTGATATCTTGAAAAGGACGAACTGTTAGCGTTGATAACGGTCGAATATTGGCTACAACGAAATGTAACTTACCACCGTGTAAGATATTCCGTTCATGCAAATCTGCAATTCCAACTAATGTGTCCCGCAGTATTCTCTTCCTCGTCGCATCAGAAAGACTCTCATTTTCCGCCAGTTTCAGGAGATGGTTAGTACAGTAATTATAGACAAACAAGAGGTGTTCAGGAACAGTGTCGTTAACGACTCGAAGATTGGGGCAGCCTCGAAGCGGCGTTTGCAGATCTAACTGGTACTCAAACTCGGTGTGAAAAATGTTCTTGATGGCATATTTCCTGTGATCTTCAGCACTATTGACCACAGCAAATTAGCACAGTAAATCATAATATTTCCAGGGTGTCCGCACGTGGCTAGGTAAACACAAGCCAATCGGGATCAGTCCTGTGCTGGAGCATTCTATCGATCCGGTACTGCATCCCAGATTGGCCAATCAACTTCGTGCCCAGCACAAGAGACTCCGATTCAATACCGAGGAGCTCAGGCCTTGGTGTGGTATTATATTTAGTTCCAGTGTCCGAGGTATTGGAAGACACATTCCGGATTGATGGTACTGCTGATGCGGTGAACCGGAGTCGGTGATTAGAGACAATAATTGCAGAGACCGCGGGGAACGGGAGTGGGTTAAGGCATTTTACAAGAGGGCGGAAGGCGCGTTGGTGGGAGATCATCGCGCCCAAAAGCAGAAATGTGGAAAGGGAGACGGGTCAAGGCGTTGGCATTGATTGCACTCCCTCCAACTTAGAATTTGCCTGGACGTTGCATCGACAGCGATGTGTGAATTCTGACCCGAGATTGTAGCAACTCGGTGAACTGCGTCGCGTACTTTGTTTCCTAGCAAGCTCAGCGTTAAAGTTTCAGTAAGAGCGCTTAGTAAAGTTCAGGATCAGGGTCATACATCTGCAAGATAACATAGATTACCCGATTAAGTTTTGTGCAGAATGGATACTGCATAACGTACCCGTTTACGGCTGGGATACTTCCCCATATTATTTGTTAGCGTGGCTGTCATCCATTTAGAGTGTGGCGGACGCCCTGGTTATCATAATCAATCCGCCACAGGCACAGCTAATATGAAGTTCCGCTCCCTCCTCCTCCTGGCCACGGCCTCTATCACCTCAGCTGCCGCAGTCAAGCCAGCAGTAGAGCGTGACGTCGCCGTCCCGACCGATCTTGTCGGGCACACCTGCGTTGCCAACGGATGCAAGTCCGCAGCGGGCACCATTCCAGGGATCTATTGTGCACAATGCGCGTCTGGGATTCCGGACGGTGGATAGACGGGGGATATGGTTAGATGGGGCAGAGTATGCGCATTAGTAGTTTGTCTACTGATGAAATGGTTTAGACATATTGCATACATATAAAATAAAACCCAAAGTCATATTATCATTATCAGCTCCAGTGTGGTAGCTGGAATCCTTCTATTGAATGGGCGCAATCACCCCAACTCCATACCATTGCACCAATTCCTCCACCAACCCGTCGCCCATCGTCTATCAGCTTTGACTTCTCAGCTCCCAAAACCAGTACGGATGAGAAAATCGACTTCACCAGAGTTGCACAAGTAACGGTTACAAATACCCATCCATCCTTATTGAGGCAAAGACCATGCCGTGGGCTCCCTACACCTGCCTGGTGTTCCTCGGCCATTCCCATTCCCACCCAATTGGAAAGCCTCCCATCCACAAGTTCAGAGCATGCTCGCCATATGTATTTGCCTCCGTCTTCTCCTCCCTCGGGATACACGTATACCTCACACTCCCCCCATCCATCAACATCTCCTCCACCTGCAACGCCCGTTTAATCAAGTCCTGGTTGTCAACCTCGCGTCCATCAGTTCCAATCCACCCGTTGTAGATCCACCTGTCGGCCCAATCAGTGGGGCTCTTGACGGCATACAGCGATCCGGAATAGATGTTCAGGTCCACTGCACGCTTGTCGTATAGGCGACCATCATCCACAATGGCCATTTCGAGCGCTAGCACGATGGCCATGAGATCTGCGCGCTGGCGGGTAGGGGTGGGGTGGGCCGGAACGATTCGCGTCCAGGCCTTGTGGCTGCCGGACTCGTGTGTGAAGACGGCAGTGGAGACGGCGACAGGATATTGTCCATCGATATTGCGGTAGCTGCCGTGGACGTAGACTTTCATTTTATCAACCATTGTTATGGCGGGTAAATGGATGCGAAGAGAGTATCTTGGGGAGCTGGGGTTGGTTTCTTTCAATGGTGGTATGGGACGAATGCCAATTAATATTCGGTAGAACAATTGAATATTTGTTTAAGCTTTAAAGATATAATCATACGGTTCTTCGTTGGCCTCATCTTCATCATACGAGCCGCATTGGCCGACACCTTGAGTTAGCGCCGCTGAATGGCCCTATTTTGGGCCGAACTTGTAATAGAAAGTGACACTTGACTGGAAAGCAGAAAACATATTTCAGGCACGACGACTGGTCGTTCCTGCCATATGTAATCCAATGTGTAAATAGCTTTATGTACTTTGCAATTTATCTGAGTGTTGAAGTCTGGATGTTCCTGGATATAGCTTCAAAATATGGTAGCCTCAGCGCACCCCTGTAGGCACATGTCAACAAGGGGATCAAGACGTCAAACCCCCCTAAAAATACCATCAATTAGAGGACTTTACGAGCCCACTGTATTAACAAAGTTTGCGGGTTTAAAGACACTTTGCTTTTCTAGAATACATACCTGGGTAGTCAACTGTAGCAAAGTTAACTGCCCAATATATTCCAAGGCGGGCGCTCCGCGAAACTCCCAATACTATTTTGCGCCCCACCCAATACCAAGGCCTTGGCCAAATACCTCGTCCCTCATATTCCAATTGGGCTAAATATACACAGCAAATATATATCCATCGAGGCGTCCATTGAGATATCCACCAAAATAAAGTGTAGATCTCCCCGCATGCTGAACCCGCACCCCAATTTACGTCCCACCTCGGACAGATGACTTCCACTACCCCCACCTCCGTCTCCACACCAAGCCCCACTGCCACAAAGCTTCTAGCACTCACAACTCCCTTCGTACAGAGACCCGACTGTGCCTCTATTTGGGATCTGACGACTTTCTCGTCGCTGGTCTTAGGCGTCTCTAATAACATCACTGTCCTGGTGTCTGACACGGCTGACGAGCGCTTTGCATCCTGTCAACCACCAGGATGGGAAAGTATCGTCCCCGCAATCCGCTTCTCCTTTAGTCCGTTTGTTTGCCCAAGTGGATGGACCTACTATTCCATGGCGTTTATGGTATCCCTCGCAAAGACAAAACCATGTCAACAGCATATTGCTGCGCTAGGTATGTTTGTGCGCAGCTCTTGATTCGTTTAACAATCCCCTCTAATATATTCCCCGCCCTCTCGTTACATTCCGGAGGACATAACTAACGCGCAGCACAGTGATCATTTGTTGAGGAGAGATCTCACTGACTTTCCCATCGCAACTATGACACCACTATGCTATCGCGAGGCATCAATTATAGTCACGCTATCAAACGGCACCGGGTCAAGACGCCTTTTTACCCAGGGCACCCAAGCGCACCAGGCGTGGCATATCTCATGGGAAGCATCTGATACGAGCAAGCTAACGCCGTCTCTACCCCAATTGACATCCAACAAGCACATACCGACGTGGAAGCCAGGAGAAATTATTGAAAAGGGCTTGTATGGCCAAGGTGACGGTGACCGCTACGGGTACCATGGGCTAGGTCAGCTGATTTATTTCCTTGAGATAGGCTTGCCCTTGATCTTTGTGACACTGGCTGGCTTGATTGCATGGTGTTGTATAAGTAGTAGGCGGTCAAAGAGAGGGTACCGGGTGAAGCCACAAGTGGTGAGTTTACACAAACTTACGGGTATCGCCAAGGAATGATGGGAACGGAAAGGAGTACGCCTGTCTGTATGAATGCATACATCGTGTTGGATCGCTTTAAGAAACCATCGGCTCGGTTCTTTCAGGGTGGCTTGGAGAACAAATGCATCTAACTTTTATAACAACCAGGAGTCTACGAAGGAGCTAATACCAGGGATAATAAAGCGGCTAGAAACTATATTAACACTGATTTTAAAGAAAGGGCCAGACTAGTGGTTGCGAATTAAGAATAAAGTTTGAAAACATGATGTGACAACAGCAAGATACTACATGCAGCTTATGAGACTTTGGCAGCCAAGCGGAATATACCATACCAATCATGACGGGCAAATCAAAATTATTCATGCAGCCTGCCATGACCCCAAAATGAGATACAATACACAAGCACAGAATTGTAGAGTATATTCAAGCGGGTAACCGCGCCATTCCCAGCTTTCAACCGAGAGACACAGACCCTGTCAGGGCGATCCGCAACGGGGCCACCCGCCCCTGGCAATCGCTAGCGTGTTGTTTATTTCGAGAACGAAACGTCTCGCGCCTACACTACTATCCGCAAACTAGCAGTGGCGTTGTATATGTACGGATATCAATTGGTGTGATGCAGAAAAGCAGTTACTTTTGTAGAACCTTGTGTTTTTGTGGGCCCCGTGGGAGAGTCGCGCCAAAGCCGTCAGTTAATCTTTGGTTCTATCAATCGCGGAAGAGCAGTGTGGCGGATTGCCAGGCAAAGCAGGTGGATATCAACGACAATGCCCACCCGTTTTATAACTACACATCTGGGAGATGGCTGTAAGTTCACAATATTTAACATATATCAATCGATTGTCCAACTTGGCTAATTAGGGCCAAGTTACAATGAAAACCTGCGCCTGGTCGAGAGGCGGCTACACTTCAATATAAACGCTTTGTGCCAAGTCGTTGCCAAATCCGTCCAGCAGTCTAGCGATGATATTACCCTCTTTACCAAGATTGCAGAGGGAGGATCGTACCGAGTTTTTGAGGCAAGCTTCCGGGATGGATCTAGGGCTATCGCGCGACTTCCTTATCCGTGTACCATTCCTCGCGAGTATGGCGTCGCCAGCGAGGTTGCGACAATGGAATTCCTCCGGTCTCGAGGGGTTCCAATACCCCAGGTTTTTGATTGGGATTCATCAGCATCTAATGAGGTTGGCTCCGAATATATTGTCATGGAGCGAGTTCCAGGGAGAGAATTATCGGAGACATGGCAGAGTATGACCTTCAAGGAAAGGATGGCCGTTGTGAAAAAGATTGTGGATGTGGAGCGTATACTGTTCGGGGTACAGTTTCCTGCCAATGGGAGCCTGTACTTTAAAGGTTTCTTGGGCGCGGATGAGAAGAGTGTGGACATTCCAGATGGTGCTGGCGTTACATCTAGGGCCACTTTCTCCGTAGGGCCGTCAACTGAGTATCTATGGTGGTACCAAAACCGACATACGCTTACCATTAATCATGGGCCTTGTAAGTGCATCTATCCGCGGAGCCTCATCCTAGCTAACTAAGAAAACTGTAGGGCAGAGTAGCACGGAACTGTTGGCAGCAATTGGTGAGAGGGAGACTGAGTGGTTCAATAAATTCGGTGAAAAACGATACCCGCGCGAGCCACTTTACAGGGAATTTTACAGACATCAATTAGTAGATCCACAAGTCCAAATAAAACACCTAGCCGACTATCTGAAAGTCGCGCCTCACCTCGTTCCTGACGGAGAAGAGCTGAATGCCCCAACCATCCGCCACCCCGATCTTTCGCCCAGCAATATCTTCATCTCTGAAACCGGCAACATCACTGGCATCATTGATTGGCAGCACACTGCTGTTCTTCCAGTTTTCCTCCAAGCTAAGATCCCGAAGCACTTTCAGAACTACGGCGACGATGACTCTGAGAACTTTCGGCGTCCGAAGCTTGCAGAGGGTGTTGACGCCATGTCGGAGAGTGATAGGGAAGTGGAGATGGAACTCTACCGCCGACGACAAGTCCATTACTTCTATCTTGGCTATACAAGCAGTCGTAACAAGCCGCACTTTCATGCCATGGGAAAGCATAACCTCGTTCTAAGAAACCAACTTTACGACACCGCTGCTCGACCATGGGAGGGCGATAACACCTCGCTACAGGCACAACTAATCAGAACTCTAGAACATTGGCCCGAAATAAGAGCTGGTGGGAAAGCCCCACCGATTCAGTATTCCGAGGCTGAAAGTCGAGAGTGCCTTGAAAGAGACGCAAAGCAGAAGAATGCAGATGAGCAGATGCAGCAGGTTCGCGAATCTATAGGTGTTGACATCGAGGGTTGGGTTCCGAACGACGAGCTTGAAAGCGCTAAAGCGAGAGCCGAGGCGATAAAGAGGGAGATGGCGCAAGCGGCCGATTCGGAAAAGGAAAGAAGAGGGTTTGAGGAATTATGGCCTTTTCAGGATCACGAAGAAATGGATTGAATATTCGACATGGTAGGATGAAATTACTGCCGGTTGATTAATTCGAAAACAGCGTGTTATGGGACCGTCGGGATATGCATTTCCAAGTTAGGTTTTGGCAAGGAAGCTATAATGCTTCCTTCTCAAGCATCACATGTAGCAAAACTTGGGAAACAGAGCAGGAGTAATAAACGATTGTATTTAGACTATACTACTCCCACTTCAAACTAATTTTCTTGATACGAAAGCGACAGTGATGATTTCCCCAACTTCAACTCCAAAATACTTCGTCATCGGCCTTATGTTATGAGACCTTCCTCCCATTTAATTACACCTAGACACGTAATCAAACTTGATCCAGCATTTTCCTAGTAAAATATATCATCAGTACATGACAAGAACAATTGGCTGCTGAACGAGATACCAGTGGGGGGAGACGTAGTCTTATACTTTCGCTCCCGTTAGCAACTACATCCACGGAAATCATCTTGGCTGTCCCAATCTAAATTCACGGGTTTGAATTTAGTTCAATACTTCTCTCAGTAATGATGGAACCTCGATATTGAAGTCGGTATCTCTCTACCTTGCTTATGACCTACTCCTTGCTTGTCCAGGAGACATCTGTACTGTTGTCTCAGAAGTTTAGTGATGCTGACAACTCGCGCTATTATATTGATATTACTACTCAAGCTATAACTCGGCTAATAATTAACTGCTGAAACAATAAAGAGCTTCGGAATGAGCTCCCGCCGGTACGTAGTACAGGTTTTATGGTTGACAGTTGTGTGTGTCAAGTGCCAGGGGGAGGCCAGGGGGGGTAACCCTCCTTTCCTTGCTGACGCCGTGTCTGTAGTTGGGGAGATAAGCCAGCAATACTTTATTCCTGGTAACCGGATAGTCAAATCAGGTAAGGTAGTAAAACGAACCCGAAAACTGCTGTGCTTGCTTGTGATTCCCGTATCCAAAGACGTATGATCTTTTGTCTTAAACTATGACGAGAAAAGACTTTATAAATGTATCGCCTAACAAACCCCTTGCCTACATTCCCAATTCCTACGTCTCTTTCTCTTCCTTCGGTTATGTTGATTCCCACACAGGCTCGCTTGCTTCTGGAGCACTCTAACTTCTCGGACACGTTTGTTTCTCAAACATATCTCGGTTTCTGTTTCTCACCCTTACGTGCTTGCTTTTCAGACATTATAATAACCACGGATTAATCCTTACATGCTGGTGTACTACCGTACGTCCTTGCGTAAATTCATGCTGTCATTATCCCTTGCTTGCCTCACACCCGCGCGTTAGAGCCAACCCCAGTAGTTATTACATTCCTTGCTTTATAGTCTCGGTGATATTTTCTTACCTCGCTCTAGTAGCGTTACTAGCTGCCGCAAGGACTTCAATCGTACGCCTTTGCCTATGGAGATACAGCTACGCCCTCATACTGTAACATGCTCGGCGGTATTCTATTCTATTTGCCCTCAACGGTAGTTACACTATGAGACAATTACGTAGAAAACCTACTATTATTCTGTCCTTACCTAATTCTGCCACCATATCCTGGCGCCATAGACTTGACGCGTATACCCCCTTGCGACACGCTAGCAAAGTCAAGATAGTTATAAGATGTATGATTATAGACACCCCGAGAATTTACACAAACATAGTCTTGTCTAATAACCAAATAACTATTTCTTGCTCCTTGCAGTTCAAGATGAAAAACTTTGTTATCGTTATTGCAATTTTTGGCTTGATTGCTGGATATGTCAACGCAGCTGTTGTCACCACAGGCCAAGTTCTTGAAACAAAGGGTGAACAAATGACCGACACATCTATCTTCAAGAGTGGCGGCCCACGTCTTGTACAAGAGAGAGATTATGAAGCCCAAATGCTGGAAGAAATAAAGGGCAAACCAGTTAAAAGGTAGGCTTTCAATGTTGTTATATGAGACAATAGAGCTAATTGTTCTGTAGTTCAGATCTGACACCTAGAAAAAATCCAGTGGAGAAACCTTATCGGGAAATGGTAGGGCTTATTGGGAAGCTTGTAAGTAACAGATTGGATGGTAAATCTGGAATTAGTGCTAACTACAAATATAGATAACATGCGTGTATAAGTTAAATCAACGGTATCTAAGTGGGATATCGAGCAAGCCCCTGCGATATAATATGTTAGTATACAATCCACATAGCCATTATGCTGCACATTAGCTAATTGTTTATTACTCACGTAGATGTATGGATGAATTCTTTGAAAGGCTCCGTATGTCAGCGCTTTTTATACAACACTATACGAGGGAGTATGTACGTATTATTGGAAGATACGAATTTCCAACAGAGCCTGCTGAACAGCCGCCTAAAGTGGGCCCTTGAGTATGAGGAGTCAAATGTATTCATCGATTTGTCTTTTTCTACATAAGGTTTATTTCCACATATTAATAATGTGGACACTTCCTTGGGGATATGATGGCTTCTAGGCGTACCCTCATTTCTTCAAGCGCTACAGATGAGTTTCCTACCAGGAAGATTGTGTTTGCCTCTTTGCGATATACATCTAAGCAATAGCTATAGATAGTAGTTTATAACTACGTTACATTCGTTTTACATGAAGACTCGCAAAAATTAAACATATGATAAGCGCTATGGTGCACGCACTTAGGATTCGAAAAAACACAGAAGCGTTCATGTGCTGTAGCAGCATAGGTCTACAAATTCCTTACATTTAGAATATGGTGATACATTTCCTGGTGATGCATCTCCCGATGTCCCTAAGCATGATGTAGACGGCCCGATAGGAAGCTATATGTTGTGACGTCAGGGGGTCCTTTAATAATTCCCATGGGCGTGACAATGATTTAAGTGTTTAAATGTAATAGGTTGGGAAACCCGATGTTTAAGCCTGGCTGGCAATCATGAGACAGCACAGCTCCTTGCTCGCACCTGGGGTGTTTGCATTTCTTACATGCCGTCGGAACGCAGTACACGATTATAAGTAGTGCGTCTACTCTCTCATCACCTGAGTCTCCCGTGCTTAGGTTCTAGCAACTTCCTTGCGTTATAAGCAGTGCACACACTCTCTTATCACTTGAGTCTCCCGTGCTTAGATTATGGCATCTTCCTTGCGTTATTATTCACTTCTCTCGGTGGCATTAACGGAGTAGAAAACACGGAGTACATGAGGTATAGGTTCAAATTGTGTCACGTTATCCATATTGCGTGAGGTTAACCACCAAACGTACAAAGGCATAACAGTTACATGGTGCTATGTTCTCCTTGTTTTTTGCGCTGCTTGCTGCAAGGGTACGTTGTAAGCCCACGGTATACAGCTCTAAATGAGGATGATTTGGAATGGTTCAAGGTTTATATAAGTAGCCTATGCTCTCTATCAACACATCGACTCATTTCAACAGATTCATTAACAGCTCTTAATATCTTCCAAGTTTAAATATGAAGGGCTTTGCTATTTTCGTTGCCATTCTTGGCTTTTGTTTGCAATATGTCAATGCAGCTGTTGCTCGATATATAACTCCTGTCCCTAGAGTTGAAGTTTTAGCCGACCCCTCTCCTGTCAAGAGAGTTGAAACACTCGTCTTTAATGAAAATGATAATGCCCATGTAACTCAGGGGAAAAAACAGGACGAGCTTTCTATAAGGTGTGTTTTCGTTACTTTTATTTAATTACAGAGCTAACTGTATTCTAGTTCAGATATTATACCAAGGGAAAAGGCCGCAGCTGCACCAAACCCCCTTGATTATCCCTGGCAGGGGAGAATGCTACACTTTATATGTCATACATAATTAAGTATAGACGTTGAATGCCAAAGGTGTCTACTAACTATTGAAATATAGGTGCAGTGTGTCTATCTGAGCCACCCCGAACCGGGCTTTATGGGCAGTGAAGCTGCGTTAGTAGACTTGGTTTTGAAGTAAGTACTTAGTGTAAAGGCCTATTATAAATAATTTGAGCTAATTTTAATGTTAGGGCTTTCGAATATTGTACTGGCTTTCTAGGGTGGTTTTTTTTTGAGCTGGCTAAATATAAGGAAACTTATATAATCTTTTATGGACCGGATCAGTTCCCTCCTACTTCAAATGGGTAGTTTTAGTCTAAGACCTACTTTGCTACATGAGGGTCGATTAGTTTGCCAATATATTTTAGATGGTTAGGGGTTGACATTAAGTTAATTTCTACATTAGGAAGTAGCTCTATATCTACAAATCACAGTCGCTACAGCTAATTTATCCACTTTTGTTAATCGTAGGTAGAGGCAAAGTGCGTTCGTAAACACTAAAATTTATAATTATTTTTACACAGTAAATTATGTATAAAGTGGCTTAAAGTAAAAAAGATAGAAATATAGTAGAATTTATCTAATAAATATATATATGTTCCGGGCCACTCACGAATAGATCGAATTCGCGAATGGTCGGATCCACC